>JAOYSI010000247.1:0-11755 GCA_025775065.1 Hiodon alosoides | reverse complement strand
TGTAGGCACTCTCTCCAGTAATGTAGGCATTCTCTACAGGAATCTAGGCACTCTCTCCAGTAATGTAGGCATTCTCTACAGGAATGTAGGCACTCTCTACAGGAATGTAGGCACTCTCTCTAGTAATGTAGGCTCTCTCTCTAGTAATGTAGAAGCTCTCTCCAGGAATGTAGACACTCCCTCCAGGAATGTAGGCACTCTCTCTAGGAATGAAGGCTCCCTCCCTGGAAAAATGGTTCACTTTCATTTATGAAGCCTACTGACTATGCTCAAATCTAAAAAATGATTTGCCTTCATAAGCTTTTTTTTCTGAGATGTCATTTCAAAAGAGATCAGAGCTCCCTCTTGACACATAAAAAAACGATGTCCCTTTTATTTAGAAAGGGCGGATACCTAATTTCACAGGTCGTTACAGATTGACTTGTCGCCAGGGTTTCCCGACATGATTGAACTGACCCAGCAACCCATTGATGACTGCCCTCCATACACAGCAGCTTGATGTTAGAAGTGGGCTTAAGGTTGAGTTCAAGTTAAGTTCAGAGAAATATGAACAGGCCTGACCATGATCAGAGAAATCCATGTATTTAAATTGGTTGGCACAATTTTCCCCAGCTGAATGCCCTTCATAGCTCAGTGCTACACGCCGCTCAGGTTCTCAGGGTCCAGTTCACCTCACAGTGTCTAGATCATGCCTTAAAGTGTTTTTTTTGCTCAGTTCTTACTTCAGTGTCTTGCTGTGGTTGAGGACACAGGCCTGAAACCCACCAGCGCAAGCACTTCTCTTCAATGGTGCATGGCACTGCTGGGAAATTGAATTCGGGTCGCCTGTATCTTACAGCATGATGAGAGATCCATCCAGTTGACAGGGAAGGAATTTCTAACTTTAAACTGCAGCCTTTAAACTGGGGGTGGGGGTTGGGGGTGTATAACCTGACACCTTGAGGGCCCGAATACAGTGATTTCTTGCCGTGACTTCTCTGTTAGCAATGAGTCTTCACCTGGGGACAGTGACAATGCCGAGGACCAATTAAAACCCATCTGATTGTGTGTCTCCGGGGCATTGCACATGCCCAGACGTCACACAAGGGGCCACAGCCAAGACAGTAGTATTTAAGTTCAGAAAACTTCTGAAAAAATTCAAGTGTGATTGTGATAGCACGTTTGGCAAAAAAAGCAATCTGCAAACATCACAAATGGCGGGCTTCTAATTTAACTGTTTTAAACTCTCTGAAGCTATTTGAAGCAATATAAGTTTGCCCGCGTCTAAATTCTGGTCTCATATGCTTGCAAGTCCCAAATGCCATAAAACAGCTAATGTTAAAAAAAGTAGAGAAGGTTACTACAGAAGAAACATTTAATGTGTTATTTAACGTAGATATAAGAAAACTTAAAATATTTTTTTATGTAAGCAGTTAGATCATCTTAATGATTTAGAAAGGAAAAACGAAACAAAAATATTTCAGCCAGCTTAAAATGCTTAATTAATCAAAAATGTATTTTTTAGACACAGTATACTTGTAAATATATGTCCATGTATGTAATAGTTGGTGTAATAGTTGAGATCAACACTGCCCAAGAAAATAACTGTAGATACCATAGTGCCAATCCACAAGTTGCACCCAGGGTTGCTCCAAGGCCCTCGGTCAGCCGAACAAAACCCACAACAGCGATGACAAACATGCAGGTTCTCATTTCTCTGTTTTTAGAGGGTAGAAACTTTGTCAGTGAAGCAAGGAAATTGAACATGGTCCTATGCCTGCCGTTTCACAGAAGGAGCTTTTCCTCAGTAAATCTCCTCGGTAGATTCAGGGTAGGTTTAGGAAAGACTGAGACCGGGTTGGTTTACGAGTGACTGGGACTGGGTCGGTTTAGGAGTGACCGAGACCGGGTAGGTTTAGGAGTAATGTCCCTAAACCTCTAGTACCTATATGACCACTGAGCACCATGCCCATGTAGGGCTAAAGTTCCCTACATGATTCCAGGGTTATTCCAAAGGTTACTGGCTTCGTGTCCCCAGAATTATCCTCAACCTGGTCACTCAGCTATTCTTAAATTAAACGAGGGATGGCGGAAAAGGCATTTCCACTTTGGGAGAGCAGTCCCGGTAATTTGGTGACCATTTCCCCAAGCTCCTTCCAAGCCAATGCAAATCCCATGCCCAGTTGACATCCAAAGCTGTCTTGCTCGTTCCCAAGGGATTTACCGAGGATTAAACCAGAAAGCCAGTGTACTGCTGATAATAGCTTCTGCTTGTTTACGCCACTGGCATCGCACTGTCATTTCAGACTTTGGCCATAGGTGGGAAGAAAAAGTCCATGAGGGGTATAGAGAAAAAACAGCGTCATATCGACCCGTTACTGCCAATAACTCATATCTGTTTATGTCTTTGTGTTCCATAGCCTCTGGCACGCCTGACATGGGCCCGCTGTTTTCACACTGCGCAACCACATTGAATGAGTCTACATTGTCAGATTGATTACAGGGAATGCGCTCAAATTATTCTATTCATCTTGCATGTTCTTAAGAAACCGCTCTTTTGACAAACTTTCCTTTTACCTCTCAAGTGGATCTTAAAAACCCTCAGCCCTTTGTGATGCCGGGCGACTTGCCGGGAGATCTTTACATTTTACGCTTCAGTCATTTATCAGACGCTCTTATCCAGGGTGATGTACAAAAGTGGCACAGTTTAAGGGTTAACGTGCAGCGAGATGCATATAGTCCTGGCTTTCACTGAGCACCCCTTTGTGCAACTCGCCCTATTCAGCGACATCATGAGACGATCTCAACCCAAGACCTGCCTTTTCACGTAGTAACGCCTTGAAAGTGATAAATTAGTCGACAGCACACACGTGGACAATGCTAAGCCATCCGGAGCTCAGACATGCACGGCCCCAAGGTCCGACTCCAATGGGGAACGCAGGAGGATCGCATGTCTGCAACGGCAGAATGGCAAAAGAGCTGGAGGGGGAAAAGGACCCACTCAATGCACATACAGTATTCTGTCTGAATTAAAGTTCCCTTTTACATCTGGGTTTTTGTTTGGGCTGTACAGACTCAGGGGTACGGTCGTAAAAAGCTTTTTATTTAGCCTGATGGAGCACAAGTAAAAAATTTCCATACAGCTGGACAGACCAATTTACCAAACAGGACGCTTTTATAAAGCCGTTTGATGAGCGGGGTATGAAATGTCAGAGGGGAAGGTGCGTGACACCACAAAGCCTGTGTTTCTGGACCAAATTCTCCAAGAACCAAAGCATTAATGGCACTTTAAATTAACAAGTCCCAGTCAACAGAGTGCTAACGCTTTGTTCCCAGACACGGGAGGTGGCAGCCTTCCTTGAATGCGTCCAGTGCTGCAAAGCAAGGCTAGCATTTTGAGAGCACGTACTCAGCCACCTTCTGTGTGTGTTTGCGTACTTTAAAAAATCAACAAACATTTAACCTGTTTAATTTACACCGAATGCACTAAGGGGAAAACCGTGGGCTAATACAATAATTTCCTGAGACGCACACGATAGTTAACTGCATGCTGAAAACATGAAAACTGATGCAAAATAACCCTGCCGCCTGTGCGTACCTCCCTCACCTCATCCTTAGCTCAGAGGATCCTTTCAAGGGAAGCTATCCATCATTGCAAATTAGGCATTTTCGTATGGCACACTCTAGTTAAGCGACGGAGAAGAAGTGCAAAATTGCACCAGAGAGTGTAAGTTACATGCAAGACTGAACCGTATTGATGGGGTCATCAAGCGGCGCAATGGTTAAGGTGTTGTTCTTGCGACCAGCAGGCTGCCGGCTCAAAACAAGAAGCATCTGCTTGAGACCATCCACCCAGCTGCTTAATAATGTACTGGCTGGGGCGCAGTTGTAAAATCTCTTTCATCTTCTCGACAACCCCCCATTTCGCTAACCCACTGATGGAGTGAGAATTCGAAAGACTGCAGGCTGCCTACTACTCCATTAATCACAAGCTATCGCCGATCTACGGTGCATTTCCAGTCATGTCTTAATCAAGGTGATGCGCTGGCTACAACAAAAAAATCTGGGTTCGTCTGGAACAAATGACAGACATGGATATGGCAATGGTGGAGTGGTGAAAATGTAGGGAAAAAGAGTGATGTGTGGTAGATTAAAAGAGGTGTGGAACCCCAGAACACTGTGTAACCTTGGATCACTTCGTAACCTCATAACACTGCATATCCTCAGAACATTGTGGAACCTCAGAACACTGTAGAACCTCAGAACATTGTAGAACCTCAGCACACTGTGGAACTGCAACATCTAGTTCCTTGTCAACATAGTCATTTAAACCAGGGCCGCCTTAGTGTATTTTACAAGAAGGACCATAAAGTGAATGTAAAAAGACCAGAAAACATACTCTGTTCAGCACTTTGCGCCAAAGTAGTTTTAAAAATGAACTGCAACATTTAAGATTGGATTTAAGTTAAATCAAATAGGCACTGCTATATTGTAATTGGTTTCCTAAGAAAAATACTCAGGAATACTTTGCACAGGTGAAGTAGACAAACACCATGGCAACAACCTCCTTGATTGAAACGCTTTCATTAGGGTCAGCATGCTACGGGCATTAAAATGTGGAAGAGACTGATTCTGGGTGGGGAGATGGAGGCAGATGGGCTTTGCTTGACACCTTGTCTGTATGGATCTAAACTATTTCATTATCATGTGCTTGTCTCTGTACCATGCGTTAATAGGACCAGTATGCTGAAGGTGGTGTCATGTGTTATAGTTTTGTAGTGCTGGGTTGCAGTGTTCACGACCGAGCAGACTTCTCACGAGATGTGAGAAATTAGTACTCTTTCCGAGAAACCTGGTTTGTAGTGCAGTGTTCTCGACTGACTATACTTTGTGCCGGGTCGGGTTTGCCAGTGGAAAAGGGGCAAGTGGGAGAGGGGAACTTGGTTATTGCCTCAGTTCAGAGCAGACAGGCTGAAAGACAGAGGCAAATACATTTGTGTATGCCATATACAGTTGGAATGGAGTTGTTTTGCATTTGGTTTAAGTGTGCTAAGGTGTGCTACAGATTTTTTAGTTTGTGTTTTAACTTTAGAAAAATGATTCAGTTCATTTTTAGGTTATGGGTATGGTAGGTTATGTATTGCAGAGGTTCTCAACAATTTTCAATTCACAAATCACATAGCCGTCTAAAAAATATGTAGCTTGTTTGCAGGGATGTTAAATTAATTTTAGAGCTAATTATATATCACCCAGTGTGGTCTTTAAGAGAACCACTGCTCCACTGGATTAGAGGGGAAAAGGCAAGGGGGAGTTTTAGTAAAAGGAGACATCTGACAAAGATGGGTATTACCTTGTAAGAGCTTGCTCTACAGAGCAAAAGCGCGACAATTACAGACGATCTAAACAGTATGAGTACAATACTGCAGAGAGAAGCTGGACAAGTGGAATTTCATCAGATAACCTCCATGACAATGGAAGGGCATTCCTTGTTTTCAAATCCTGCCAGTGCTGCTCATCTTTCTAGCTGGAAACGAATAAAAATGTTACCTTTTGGAATGCATTGGGAAAAAAATGGAGGGGCAACGATTTGGTATGTTTTAACAGTCAAAGGATAAAGAATCGGCGAGCCGAAGGCTCTTGGGGCACAGATGAAAGAGGAGAGATCAAACCATCCTTGTACCTGATGGGGGAAAAATAGAAAAATGAAAGAAAGAGAAACCCAAGAAAAGATGACACTGCTCCAGAATTCAGCACAGGGGAATTATGTCACTGTATATAAAATCCGCTGGATTTCTATAACACATACAAAAACATAGTGTTCCCTGAAATAAAAAAAAATATTAAGCATCACTAATTTTCCTTTAAGAACCACAGAATTCTGAGCGTTTGTACCAAATCCCACCAGAGAACGTCTGTAAAAAGCCGCGTAAAGTAAATTTTTTTACATCACGATGAGCTTAATTTCTTAATTTAATTTCAGGGAACTGGTGTTATGATAATAACCCAACGGTCTATTTCAAATACCAAATATGGACCATCACAGAGCATCGGTTAGCAAAAAGGTCTAGGCAAGATGTAATCCAAAAGAGTAGGTTATATCTTGTTGACATCGGGGCATTGAGACCCACCAACATCAGTGAAACTTGTCAAAGTCAAGGTCGGAGTTGTCGAAATCAAAAGCTGACGACAAGCCACGTGGCTCAGCCAACCATGACTGGCTGTGTGAGTACAACTTCAGCCATTCCACTTCGATACACTGATTAAGGTTGTTCTTTGTACAGGAGCCCCAAGGCTTTGTTCCAGACAGACCTTCAGAGAAGCCCTGGACACCAAGATGGACACTTAATAAAAGTGCCTGGCTATGCGTGCCTGCAATTCCCAAACAATATTGATATGAGGACCCTTAGTTACGTTGCCTGCAGTAAATCCTGGATTGTTTTGTTCTCCTCAATTCGTTGGAAGAAACAATGCTTAACGAGCTCAGGACAGTCTTAGCCTTGAGCAGAAGTCGTACCTTTTTAATTGAGTGAGGAAGTGACCAGGAGAACGCAAATCAAAGCTGGCACGCTGAATAGATCATTTAAACGCAGAGACCTTGGTGGCACGCCATAAAAGTAGCGTTCCACGTATGCCACAACCTTGGCTTTCCTTGTACCGCCGTGTGATACTTCCAGCTTAGCAAATAGATGGATAATGGGATTATTTAATTTAACTGGCTTGTTTTATGCTAATGCATCGACGCACCCTTGTTAAACGGCCCAAGAATGTGGTTTTCACTTTGCCAATATGTAACCCCCTCTAATTGCCCGACTTCAATTGGTTCACCAGGTTTAATTAAAATTCTTGTGTTGAGCTTCCTTCTTAGAAAAGCAGAAGAAATAGCGAACAACGAAACTGATTTGGTCCTGACAGGCTTCTCCCTGAAATTCCAGATTGATATTCTTCTAGTGTGCCCCCATCCAAGGGTCACCTCTAAACGCCAGAGGAGAAATACTGGTCGGAATTTAGAAGCTATGAGTGTATGAGTGTGTGAGTGTGTGTGTGTGTGATTGTAAGGGAGAGTGTCTGTTTTTGAGAGAAAGAGAGAGAAAGGGAGATTGTAAGAAATACAGTACTATACAAAAGTCTTAGGCACCGTAGCTTTTTTTATTTAGTCTTTGAAATTTATGTTTTGTCTAGTATGTAAGTAGAAAAATATATATTTTTTTATTTCCAAACACTCTTTTTTCCAAAAGAAGACCAAGGAGTTCCGCAACAGATGGTTTTGTCTCCATAGAGCCCTGATCTCAACATCATCGAGGCTGTCTGGGATTACCTGGACAGACAGAAGCAAGCAAAACAAAGTCTGTAGAAGAACTGTGGAAAGTTCTCCAAGATGCTCTTCACCTGCCGATTGTCGAACTGTACGACAGTTTACCTAAGAGAATTGAAGCAGTATTTAAGGGAAAGGATGGTCACACCAAATACTGAATATATTTTTTGGTTGTTTTCGTGTTTTTTTATTTATTTATTTATTGTTTTTACTGTTTACTGCCCTTTATAGTTTTTAATTTTTATTTAGAATTTTTTCATTTCATCATTTTGGAAAGCAACTTCAATTTAAAGAAATGTTTAAAGTACTTACTAATCAATATTATCTATTTATTCACTTTTGATCATATGAAATAGGGTTACCGTGATATACCCATTAGACATTGTCTGTGTCTGTACACTTTGGTCAAAACAACTTTGAATCAAATCACCAAACATTTTCCTCTGTCTATAATTCAGTAGTGTTTGTAATTATATTTTAAAAGAAAAGAGTCGATCAGGCTGAAGGTGCGGAGGCCAAATGCAGGCAAGGCGAGTAAAAAAACTCCATGTAAAACACATGTAAAACTCCAGCCAAACAAGTTTTCTCTCTGGGGTTGACTGGACTGTGTTTAACGAGCACCTTCATCCCTCCCTGAGAACACGGGGGGCTTAGTTGGACTAAGAAGATACAAAAAAATGTATTTTATTGATTTTGTCACAGTGAGTTGAGCCTGACAGGCTTCATTTAGAAACCTTAAGCTATCCAACACTGGTTTTTTTTCACTTTTTCGATTTCACAGCAGTTTAAAAACACAATACTAAAAAAACAGCGCTTGACATCTTATTGTGGTTTGCAGTAAATAATGATAATTAGATTTTTTTTTTTGTTGACATCAAGTTCTAATTTAAACTGATCATAAACATTAGAGAGGACATGTTTGGCACGCTGCCTGTCTGAGACGGGCTGAACCAACGGGTCACCCGCTAGCTCTTTTGTGGAACACAACAAACCACACATTTAATAACCTCTCCTGTATATGAAATACAACCTCAGCATATAAATCATGGCAAAAAATGCAATACAACTGTAGTATATGTACAAAAAAACACATATCACAGGTCTCTTTAAAACTCCATGTTCTCAACTACACCTCAACTCCACATACTTCCCTTCTCTGGACATATCACCCCCAACTCCACGCACCTTGGGGTGGAGAGGAGGACACTGAGAAGCCAGATGCACTCTGCACCGCTCATCGCCAGGCTAATTAACATAATTACAGATCCTGGAAAGTTTGCTTTGATTAATCTGCGTTCCTCTTCAGCTGACAGGGGATGCAGTGCAACTTAATTGGCTGGCTGTCAAGGGGGATTCACATTTCAGGATTCCGGTCTTTACACTTTGCCTTCTCTTCTATCTCAGTCACTGTAAACTCACACAGACACACGTACACACACACAAACTCAGAAGGGCAGAGATATACACATACTCTAGCAAACAGAGGCACACACATACATACCAACTCAGAAGGGCAGAGACACACACAAACTCACACAGACAGAGGCACACACATACATACCAACTCAGAAGGGCAGAGACACACACAAACTCACACAGACAGAGGCACACATGCACACACACACATGCACACAAACTCACACAGACATACACACACACGTTCTCACACAGACACACAGACACCCACACACACAAACTCAAACAGGCAGAGACACACACACACGCAGACATAGACGGGCATACGAACACAAGAACCCAGCCTACAAAGGGCACGTCGAATTTCATCTAAACACTCATACGTTTTATAATCCAGTTCTCTCAACTACCTATGGGGTCAAGGAATCATTTTTCAGTTTTTTATTTCCCCTGGAAATGCACTATGCAGTCTGTGCGGCGCTGCGTGACAAACTCTATTTGCAAAAATTCACTTTAACAAATAAACTTTGATTTATTGATTGCTTCATAAGAGGAATTGGCCTTTCACATGGACATGCACACATGCATCAGCAAGTGTACACCCTCACACAGACTCACAAACAGGCCGCAGACAGATCTCTGTGTCTGTTAAATTCAACACATTGGCCATTCTTTTTGAAGCTGTGTGTGTTTTTTCCTTCTGCTTTAACATTTCATAAAGCACACCTTAATTATGGGGGAGAGGCCTGAGAGAGGTTCATTTGGCTCCTCGGGAATAAGACAAGCCTGATGTCTAATTATTACACTGGTAGAAATCTACATGCACACATTTTACATGTAGGGTCATCCATCTGCCTTACCTGCCTGGCTCATACCCACAGGATGTTTTCCTCCTGAATATGATTATCTTTTTTTTTCATATGTGTACAATTTGGAACATTCTCTGGTATACCAGCTGATACCGTGTTGGATATAACAGAGAAAGAAACAATATAGAAAAAATATAGATATCACTAGACTTTAATAGTTTATACTCTTTCATCGTTTATAATGTTTATTTTGTACTTCTTCCCAAAAAGATTGGACATGTTGTGGAAGCTTACAATTACATTACTTCACTTGTGTGTTAATAGAAATAAATTATATACATATACACGCAATCCTCCAGAGGAAATTTTATCATTTCTTGGCTGCCCTTAAAGTCCTGGGCCACAATGCTAACACCATGCAAGTGTGACTTTCTTGTAAGGAGTGAGGATAAACCGTTTTGGTCACATTCTACAGCATGCACGGAAAGGATCTTAAAAGTAAACAATGGTGAGCCACATGTAAAACACAGGGCTTTTAACTTAAACCTTTCCTAAACAGATGCATCGAGTCTGATCATAATTTAAAATGTGTTTACAATGTAAATCATGAAATATACTTTAAATAGAAAACCCTAGAGATGTTTTCTCGCTCTGTGAGGAATGTGATCCCATTGTGGTCATTGAAATTACTAAACACGAGCAACAGGATCATAGATATCGGGACCAAATTTTAAATGTTATTTCAGTGGTAAACGTTCCTGCTTGGTGTCAGGCATTAACTGACCATGGTGGGGAACATTCCATTAGTGTTGTAAACTCATCACCGATGCTGGTTTTGAGCCTGTGTACAGTCTTTTCAGTAGATCATTCTCACACTCGCATGTCATTAACTGAAGTTCCTTTCATAACAATCGCTGAGCTCGCTCGCAACGAGAACGCTAAAGAGGCCCCTATGGAGCGTTGGGTAATCATCACCTCCTGGGTTCCCATGGTTCTCCTGGGCCGTTGTAGAGCCACCAGCAATGGGGGGAGCTTCAGCAACCGCCATGAAGAATGAGAAGCTCTCTAGCGTGGAAGCAGGCCATGCCACGCCCATCGTGTCCGCGGCTCTCAAGCGGGGAAACAGAATATTCCACCACCTCCGAGCTCCTGTCTCGCAAAGCCCTCTGAGGCAGTCAGCGAGACAGGGTCATCCTACCGCTCGTCGTGCAACCCGATTTCTAAGAGAGTGGACGGGGCACAAGGGGTATTGAGAATCATCAGGTCAGGCTGAACAGCCCACACCAGAGGAGCTGGAGGCAGCAATTCCGACCTAAACCTAGGAGTCAGAATCTCAGGTTAATCAGCTGATTGCAGACCCTTAGAGGGAAGTTCTAATGGAAAGAAACAACTTTCCAAAATAAAATTTTTACGTTTTTTTGTAGTTGCCATTGAAACATCGAAGCTATGTCGACCTACGTCTTCGCTACTTTGATAAGCACTGTCAAAGACTGCATTTGTTGATTATGCTCTGTTGGCATCAGGGTGAAACCTGTGAGTTTATCGTATACCAAAAGTATAAAAAATATAATATAAGGTAATATGTGCCATCAACACACCATTTAGCCACTCAGACTTTTTGTATGTGAGTCACATAATACAATAAACTATTTGTGTTTTGTTTGGTTAGCCCAGTCGTGTTTAAATAATAATTTTAGGAACTTAATTACATTAACGCAAATAAAAACGCCATTAGCTTGTCTTTTTATTTATTTTGTCTTTGTTTTTTGTTTGGTCATTTTTCCATGAATACCAAAGGATGGTTCTGCTAGCCAGGACATTTAGATGGATTACTAGCAGTGCAATTCTCTTAATGCATGGCCCTGACAGCTCTGCTAACCACAGCCAACTTGAATGAAATGATTTGTGCGAGAGCAATGTTGCTTCAGGTTCCATTCATTGCTTTCTGTTTTGCTCTCCAAATTGTTCTGAAAGGAGAAATGTCGCTTTCAGGTCCCGGGGCACCTAAAGAGGGGTCACATGGCTAATCGCGACAAATCGAAAATGGGGTCAGTTTCTCACAGGCAAGCTGCACTCCTCGGATTGCAGCCTTAGCAATCCAGTGAAAGCCACTTGTGCCTAAACAAGGTTTTGCCTTGCATGTTAATCAGCATACGTTTGTAGTTTGGTGGGGGGGGGGGGGGGGGGGGGGGGGGGGGGGGGGGGGGGGGGGGGGGGGGGGGGGGGGGGGGGGGGGGGG
>JAOYSI010000246.1:7764-18449 GCA_025775065.1 Hiodon alosoides | reverse complement strand
ACGGTATGATACAAACAAACACCGACCGCAGTCTGCTTCCACGGTCTGATACAAACACCAACCGCAGTCTGCTTCCACGGTATGATACAAACAAACACCGACCGCAGTCTTCTTCCACGGTCTGATACAAACACCAACCGCAGTCTGCTTCCACGGTATGATACAAACAAACACCGACCGCAGTCTGCTTCCACGGTCTGATACAAACACCAACCGCAGTCTGCTTCCATGGTATGATACAAACAAACACTGACCGCAGTTTACTCGTCTGCTTTCATGGTCTGATGCAAACAAACAATTGCTTGCTAGTTGCAACTTACAATTTCCTTACAATTAGGGGCCGTAAATGTATGTCCCAGGGGATTTTTAGTCAGTTACTGGAGGTGGAGGGAGATTTAGAAGACATTGAATGTGTAGCTATAGATATTTTTTGGTTTTTGGTAGCTAGCTACCTTAAAGAGACAATTGGAAGCTAATCCCACAAAATCAGACGTGAGCCAAAGGCATGTTTTAAACCAAGAAAATTCAGTGGAATTTTTTTTTTTTTTAAACTACATATAGTCAAGATGTTATCATTTAAAAAATATAATTATTATAATGAGTAAGTGTGGTACCCGCCACTTCTCTGTTAATGTGTTTTGTTTATTTCAGCGCCTCACTGGATTTTTCTTCAACCCTACCCATTTTGTACCTTACTATGAGCTGTTACACTGTGTTCCCCTTTTCATCGTTTACACTGCTGCTTTGGAAGTAAAAGTTATACCCACTGCATTCTTCTGCTTTGTTATAATCGACAGATAATTTATGTTTCTGCTCATTCTGGGCTTTCTCTGTGTTCATGTAGGTGATTTGCACTTTCAAAAGTGCACATTTTGATTTGCTAACCACCATTTTTTGAGTAATCTGTGCAGTTTCTTTATACGTATAAAATAGCAGTTGAGTGGTGATGAAACAGGCCCTGCATGGTTGACCCGCACACCTTCTGTATATAAATCAAATTGTGTAAATGGATCAGGTGTGAAATTGCAAACTGGTTGAGTCTGCTAAACTGCTAAATGCTCTTGAAACACACAAACAGACACACACAGAGGCATTAATAATGCAACAGATTAATTAAGAATAAACTCACAAAAAAATACTGATTGATTTATGTCAGTGATATTAGAATATGTATTTATCTCTGGGAAATCATATTACACTTAGCAAACGCAGATCCAGTGTGTCGCTCAGGTGCTTTGGTTCAGTGTTAGGTGAAGGTCACACATGTCAAACATGTCACCTCACATTGTAATGTATCAATACACATCTACGTCTACAAATATCTGCACACATATTTAATATAAGTATAATTAGTATTTTTATGGCTTCTTTTGCTTTCAGGCTGTGGAATGAATGTACGTAAAATTTTCTTGTGCTGTGGTTAACCCTATCAATTTATAACTGTTTACTACATGCCAAAATATATAATATGGTATACAATTTGATATATAATGTTATCATTGTTATGCAGACATGAGACTTTCTCCCTAATAATGGTCATTATCACACCCTACATCTGCATTTTTGGATGGTGTTGATAGCGCTCGTTATCACGAAGCAGCAGGAGTCAGCCTTAGTCTGACACACATTGATCAGTTACAGTCCCGTTGGAAAGTAATGCACTGGAGATGTGACTGAGTCAGTGCACTGGAGATGTGACTGAGTCAGTGCACAGGAGATGTGACTGTGAGTCAGTGCACTGGAGATGTGACTGAGGCAGTGCACAGGAGATGTGACTGAGTCAGTGCACTGGAGATGTGACTGAGGCAGTGCACTGGAGATGTGACTGGGAGTCAGTGCACTGGAGATGTGACTGGGAGTCAGTGCACAGGAGATGTGACTGGGAGTCAGTGTACAGGAGATGTGACTGTGAGTCAGTGCACTGGAGATGTGACTGAGTCAGTGCACTGGAGATGTGACTGAGGCAGTGCACAGGAGATGTGACTGAGGCAGTACACTGGATATGTGACTGTGAGTCAGTGCACAGGAGATGTGACTGAGGCAGTGCACTGGATATGTGACTGTGAGGCAGTGCACAGGAGATGTGACTGAGGCAGTGCACTGGAGATGTGACTGTGAGGCAGTGCACTGGAGATGTGACTGAGGCAGTACATTGGAGATGTGACTGGGAGTCAGTGCACAGGAGATGTGACTGTGAGGCAGTGCACAGGAGATGTGACTGGGAGTCAGTGCACTGGAGATGTGACTGTGAGGCAGTGCACTGGAGATGTGACTGTGAGTTTATAATTTAGTAATTGTGAAAATTAAAAGACAGCTGTTGCTACATGTCTTACTATACACTTCTCCCCTCACTAAAGGAAAATAAAGTTTACCTGCAGCCAAAAGGGACAATGAGATTTTATTAATGCTTGGCACTTGTTGAGTATTTACTGACACCCAAGAAAAATGGTTAGTTTATTTATGATGTGCGTCCAGTACACCCAACACCCAGCAATGCTTGTTCACTGCTTTAATCTGATTTGTTAAATTAAAGATGCATTTATAATTACCCAATTTAATTACCCAATTTTCCAATAAAATGCTGAAGGAAATTAATCACAAGTTCAGTCTACTGCTTACTGCTGCAGCAGGTTAGTGTTGTGTTTATATGACAAAATGGATTATATTTTTGAGTAATATTTTAATAGGATCTCATTTGTACTGTAATGTAAATGAATGGTGGTTAATAAAGATTACATTACGTGGAGTATTTCTATTTACATGTCAATGACTGGGGTTGAGCTAGAAGGCAGCTGAAAATTGCCGTAATAGTGAATATGTCCTCAACTTTAATTAAATTCCAGAATAATAACTAAATTCGCGGTTTTATTCTAAAAAATCCCGCTTTCCGTCTTTATATTGGCCTCAACCCCCGAATGTGAGAAAATATTTTATTAGTTCAATTAGGACACTAATTAATTTATAACAGTTCTTAATTACTTGGCCTATATATAAAACTTTTTTTTATTTTTTAAACCTGCACACGCAGGCCTTCTTCGGGACAAGCACAGGGAATCCCAGGCTAATTCACCCCTTTCTCCCCGGGATAACGCTTAGTGGTAAGTGAAGTATTGTGACGGTTGAAACCCGGGTGGTCTGCCCAGCTGGGGGAGGGGGGTATGTTTCCTTTTCTCGGTTTTCCCCCGAAATTAAAAAAAATATATCATACGTGTAATTCGTTAGGTAGCGGCATTTTGACAAGGTGGCATTTTATTACGTTGTTTTGGTTTTTTTGTATTTATTTAAATTTACTTTGATAAAGTGAATACAAAGTAGTTCGAAATAGATGGCAGGCAAAGTAATAAAGAAAAGTGATTTAACTAGCTGTTAGTAAAGTTTGCTTAGGTTTGACTAAGGTTTTCATTCATGCGTTGACTTCCTTGTCTTCTGTCACATGAGTTTACATCACTTCCTGCAAATGTTTTTGTTGCGTTAACTACAGAGGGGTGAAATCGCCCATTATTAATACAAGCATTATTATTATTATTATTATATTTTATTTGACTGAAAGATAGCTGAAAAATAATTCATCTCAATACAATTAAATAACTATTTTACTGAAAATGTGTGAAGTCCGACTGTATGTTTTTGAAGTGCCACTAGAGAGCAGTCTCTACTTTCGGAAAACCCAGAGACAACCAAACACGGTTTATATACGAATGCGACTAAATTAAGAATTTTATGTTATATAAACGTCTATAGCAAAACCATATCTACTTAAGTTCCCTATAAAAAATTATATCAATTGGGCTTCTACACGCCCCCTGTGAAACTTCGACTTTGATTAGCGTTAAACTTTTAAAGTGTTTTCCTTTTAGTTGTTTGGGATTTGCATGTTTCCCTCTAACAGATGTTTGCCCGCACTGAAACACCATGTGTGCTGTCTCGAATGTGGATTTCTGCGGCATTTATTAAATTGACCTGGTTATGTAAAGTAATTTGATCATACAAGGAAACGGATTATTGTTTCGGTTTAATCCCACATATTTTCCCCCCACCAGCTACAATCCGTCAAAGCAGAACTTCGGTGTAATTACTGACCAGCTCCGCTCCAACGTGGCCGAGTGTAAATCGAACGAGCCGAGACACCCAGTGACGGGTACACGTCTTGCTGCAGGAATAATGGGGTTTATATCATTAGAGATTAGTTAAAAATGCGAATCACGGGTTGTATTCCGTGTACAAAATTAAGATTCTTTGCCCTTGATAGGTTGAATGTGTTGGGTTTACTGTCCATATGAGCTCAGTAGTATATGCATATTTGTTTATTGAAAATGAATGGTTCGGACGTATCTTATCTTGTCTGATTTAGCCAGTTAGCCACCGCATGCTGTGAATGAACACTTTCACAGACGATTGAAAATGAAATCGGGGTATAGCCATATAGCTCCATACATGTACCTTCCCCATTCATTTAATTCAGATAATCCTGGGACTGAATGGTACATGAACCTTTCTAAAAGGACTTTGACGTCATGCTGAAAACCAACATCTGCGAGTAGAATCATTGTAATCCGGTCAAAGAAGGCACAGCGGACACGGCCCCATTTTTGCATTATTAAAATAAAATAGCGGCCGTTCGGTTTTAGCCCCTTACGTAGGACTGTCGTTTCTATTGGTTATTTAGCGACTTGCGTGGTTAGATACGGGGTGACCTAAACTGTCTCCCCGTTTCCCCTGTAAAATAATCTCTAATTTGGCAGTCTGACAATGTGTCCATCACAGATAAGCTCCGGAAGTGAGCAGAGCGACCACGCCAAAAGCAAAGCGCTGGTTGCCAAAGGGTCGTCCTCTCCCCGATACAGTTTTTCAGAAAACAGCATAAGCTATCATAAGCTATCATAGGCTAACCCTCAGATCCTGGACACTGAGCAGAATGGGTGCACACAGTGAAACTAAAGGGTTTCAAACCCTTAAAATCCTTCTACGATCTCACGCAAGGTTCTAGCAATATTGAAGTGCAAATGCACATTTATATTTCAATATAGGATTCCAGCCCCCCTACATGTATTGGATAACATTTCTCACGTTCATATTAGACATGTAAAAATTTTGTTTAGACAAAAATGTTTTATTTTCTTTAACATTAGAAAGTCGAATAAAATATTTTGATACAATGTCTTTATGTACAGCACCAAATTAAAGCAAATGAGTAGCAGTGTAGAAGTGATGACATTTTAAAAGGTCAGTACAGGACCATGTGCCATAGTTATTAAATATATACATACATACACATATTCTAAACCATATAACAGCATGGAACGCGGGGCACAGCAGCGAGGAGAACCGTCAGTGATCCAGCTCGGGGCCGGGGTTAGGGCGTGGCCTGCCCTTCCCCTGACTTTGTTGGGCTAGGGGGACTTGGGGGCCACATTTGGAGGACGGGTCTCCAGGCTGTCACCCCTTCATAACTGGGGCTCAGGGAAGACATAAAAACAAAACACTTTTTACATTGGGGGGAAAAAAACACACACACCTATAAACTAAAATAACTGAAAAGTTCTTTTTTTTTAATTTACAGACTTAACCCAGAATACATTTTAATAAAAGAGAAAAAGCGGAGGGTTCTCACCTTATTTTAATTTATTAACTATAGAATTCGTTAAATTCACAAAATGTGCATTTCCCACCCTGCCTTAGTTTTAGTATAACAGAATTTTGAATACATTTTATAATAATCTTAAATTCTTTTAGCAATGAGGAAAAGAATAAACCAAAATTGTACAGAGATTATCACTCTCTGAACATCACTAACTTAAAAAGAGGATCAGTTATAATAACTAACATAACTAAAAGAGGATCAGTTATAATAACTAACATAACTAAAAGAGGATTAGTTATAACGAACAAAATCTACAAATTGCTTAATTTTATTACTATTTACTTAATATGCCAAATTAGGAAAACCAGGTTCTACAGTAAATCTGAGAGGTTCTTCCAACTTCTGCTTGTAATAAAACATTTATATTAGGAGAAGGGTCAGTGTACTCTGTTTAGTAGAGATACATTTAGCGAAGAGCAACATTCTGGCTATCAAATATAATTGGTCCTTTGCATTAAAAATTTCTCTAAGAAAACAACGAAAAGTGATTTATACTGACATTTTTTTTAAAGTACCCATGATCAAAATTACAGAGTACTAAACACATACAAGAAAATATAGGAAATATGTGAGCCAATCTTGGAGTCAAAGTACACAAGCTTCTACACGCGAGGTGTATGGAATACCTTTTCTACCTACTCTGTAATGTTAAAACCATATTAAATTACTTTTATTTGGAATGTGGCCAACTCTCCATTTTCATATAAAAACTGTAAAGATTAATAGGAAACGCTGAATAAAACCCTTTTACGTTCATTTTCGAGCTGTTCAGAGGTTTAATTAAATAAAAAGGTTAAAAGTCTTTGTGAACAGACAAAAATTGTACAAAAGTGAAGCTGTATTTGTGTGTAAATGCGCAGTCAGACACTCGGAGACACCTCACGCTGGGTTAGAAAAGGGTAAACAATACACTGTCGTATTCGTAAACTTTTGGCTGTGGTTTCTGCTTGGGGAATCTGAGAGGAATATACCAGCCTTGTGGGCAGTTTGGGTCGGGCCCCTTTTCAGACGTCCCGGATCATCTCCAGTGCAGGACTCCAGTAGAGGTACTTCCATATGGCATAATAGTGAACGGCCGCGGCTAACGCCACAAAGACGTGCCAGATGGCGTGGGCGAAGGGGATGAGTCCGTCACATTTAAAGAAGACTACGCCCAGACAGTAGAGGAGTCCTCCGCAGGCTAGCTCCTGAAACCCGTCTGTGTTGTTCTGAAACCCAAATGCCACCAGAGAGAAGGCGTTAGCCCAGGACCGGCTGCTCCATGCACAGAACCTCTTCTCAACACTCTTACTGGACACATAAACTAGCCCATTAATAGACTGTATTAGGGACCCTGATTCCTTCGGGTATTACTCAAGGAATTTTACAAGTAGCTAAAAACTGTACTGAGACCAAGTAATTTGCATGCCTTAGCAGAACGGAAAACTAGCAGGTGTGGTGAATCAGACAAGATACATGCTAACCTGGTGTCAGGAACATACACCAAGTGGACACGAGATAGACTGCTATTAATATACATGAATTCCCCAATGGTAGTCCTAGTAAATACAACGGCACAAAACAAACGGTCATGCTCCTTCTTACAACATGCATCAACAGAGGAAAGGGTGAGGAGGAAAGTCAGTCGTCTGCACTTATTCTTCTAAAGACATACACGGATTGCAGTGAGACAAGTTTAAAGTAGTAGTGTACAGTGTCTGTACTCAATAACAACTGACACCAGCTAAAAGCTGCATGGCGTGTACAGTTTCTGGGATATCACTCCCATCACGTAAAGCTGCAGTTTCTATCCAGAAATACCAGCTTTTGATAAGGTCACCTCGAGTGGCTACGACCCATTGCATGTCATAAGTCCTGTCAGTTTTGGATTTGTCAAAATTCAGATCGCCTTATTGGGGTAAAGATGGCTGAAGAGTAACTGCAGCTTGGTCTGACTACTAGTAGGAGGCTAGGAAGCGGGTTTCTCAGCACCCTAAGATGTCACTAATGGAGAACGTGACTAGTCTATAAGTATCCTGCCCTGCCCCACCAGTACAGAGAAAGAGAATTTGGAGAAGAGGAAAATTAAATGCATACAGTACCATTGATGTCACTACCAATGCAGGGAAAAAACCCATTGTTAGATAGAAGGCGAGTTCAACAAGTTTATACCTATAAAGAATAACACACTTTAAATTTTCAATCTGATATGACCAATTTTCATAAACACAACAGTAAAAATGAAAATGACAGTACAGTTTCTACAAACAAGTTAAACTGCAAAGCAAGGTATTATCCCAGCTACACACTAAAAATCCTTAATCGCAACAACCCTAAATTGACATTCAGGGAACTTTCCACTATCTTAGAATAACAGACTACGTTAAGGCTGGCTTTGAGAGCTATGACTGGAGTACCCCAGTGCTAATACCACATACTAATCCATTAACATTTAAAATCACTTCATATCCATTGGAATTTTTTTGTAGGGAATTACGTAAATGTAAATTTAATCTTGGAAATAAGAGAGAAGGGGTCAAATGTAAAACATTTTCCCTTGAGGTACCATCCATATTATTCAGAGCTTACTTAGTAATTACAAGTTTAATATAAACGGGATGTCACGTCAAACTTAACTGACAGATACAACTCTACAACGGGAAACAGCCAAGATGATTATTTACAGCAGTGTCCCTCCGTAACATCTTTATCTTACATTATCTGACTGCTGACTGGATAGTTTCTAGCCAATACCTGTTGAATGATTTAGCAAGCGTCTTTCCACTAACATGACATACTTTCTTGCCTGCATTAGTAATTATTCTTTCACAAAACTCCTAAAACCCTCCGGCCCAGGGCTCTGAAACACATCCATACTTCTGAACACTTGGCCAATAAATCTGTCATCTGCATTCCAAGTGTCTCAAAAAGGCAACTGCTACACACTGCTTTAAAACACACTGCTGTATACACACTGCTACACACTGCTTTAAAACACACTGCTGTATACACACTGCTACACACTGCTGTATACACACTGCTACACGCTGCTGTATACACACTGCTGTATACACACTGCTACACACTGCTGTATACACACTGCTACACACTGCTGTAAACACACTGCTGTATACACACTGCTACACACTGCTGTATACACACTGCTGTAAACACACTACTACACACTGCTGTATACACACTGCTGTATACACACTGCTACACACTGCTGTGAACACACTGATACACACTGCTTTAAAACACACTGCTACACACTGCTGTATACACACTGCTACACACTGCTGTAAACACACTGCTGTATACACACTGCTTTAAACACACTACTACACACTGCTGTATACACACTGCTTTAAACACACTGCTGTATACACACTGCTGTATACACACTGCTGTATACACACTGCTACACACACACTGCTACACACTGCTGTAAACGCACTACTACACACTGCTGTATACACACTGCTACACACTGCTGTATACACACTGCTGTAAACGCACGTCATTATTGTTGTTTTACCAGCTTCAAACAATAATGAGCCTTGCTACTACACTGCAAAATAAAATGCACTGTTGCCACAAAGGCAACCATATTCAGTACATTTAAACATTTTATCTGGGTAAATCTTTATAAATATATACATACATGTACTGGACCTCATATCTGGTGGACAAACAACCAGAAAAATGGGCACAACAGTAATTTCTTCTGGCAAAACTCAGAAGACTAGGAAAGTGGAACAGCTGCTGTTCCGGCGGTCGACAAGCACAGAAAATACAGCAGACATTATTTCTCTACCAGAGTCCTCTTGATCGAGTGGCTCGATAAAAAGACCAGGGACCCGGCAGCTGGCTAGACCCCGGTCCAGACCCAAGTCCAGACCATAACGGATATGAGGTTCAGTAAGTATATATTGTGGGTTTCATGCATTAGGGTTCAGTATTTTTAAAGATGATTATTTGGACTTACTTTTCGTGGTAATTGAAAACATAAAAAGTTCCTCCGGCTGCCATTAGCCATACAAACCATCGCATGTGAGAGGCTAAAGGCCCGAGCTCTCTCAGATTCAACCTGATCACAAAGACAAAATATTTCAGTTTTTACTTCAAATGCTTAAATACAGTCATACTGTAACATTATATATGTCAGACCAAATAACATCTTTAAAGAAAATGAGACATACAGATGACGTATATTGAAGATTATAATAATACAGTCATAGATATGTTTTCAGTCACAGATATAAGTTAGATTTTTTTAAATAAGCTGTTGCAGTTCCGTAGCTATTGACTGTAGGAAAGGGTATTTATGATTAATAGTTTTATATATTGACTATTTAACAATAAATTGTGACTAAGAAATAAGAATAATAAATATTGAATTATACTTAAAGTTCAAACTGAGTAGTTTATAGGTTATATAGTTTTCCTTGATGCATAATGTAATGGAATTGTTGGCCTAGTTTAGCTATTCATATCGTACGATGAGTTTAGGGTTAGGGTTAGAGTTGGCAATAATAACCCTTAGTTACTAACATACCATAGTTACTAACCCTAACCCTATTCATATCGTACGATGAGTTTAGGGTCTCGTTCCATTTATCCTGACTGTTCCATTTTGTCCCCAAGGACAAATACTCAGATTCACTGAAGACACTGAACATACCAAGACGCTGAACTTACCAAGGAGTATAGGAAGCAGCGATAAAAAAGTAAATGACCACCCTGTCACACATGTGGAAACAGTGTTCCACCTCCCTGCAAACCAAACAAAAGCCAGAGTAAAATGCACTGTTGTCCAACTCCTCTAAAGTGGCATGTTAGGGTTTGTCTGTAGTACAATGCACTGCGGCCTCACCTCATGTGGCAGTTAGGGTTTGTCTGTAGTACAATGCACTGCGGGCTCACCTCATGTGGCAGTTAGGGTTTGTCTGTAGTACAGTGCACTGCGGCCTCACCTCATGTGGCATGTTAGGGTTTGTCTGTAGTACAATGCACTGCGGCCTCACCTCATGTGGCAGTTAGGGTTTGTCTGTAGTACAATGCA
>JAOYSI010000244.1:0-18453 GCA_025775065.1 Hiodon alosoides | reverse complement strand
CCCCCCCCCCCCCCCCCCCCCCCCCCCCCCCCCCCCCCCCCCCCCCCCCCCCCCCCCCCCCCCCCCCCACCCAGGAGAGTTCTCAGCTGTCACACAACCAGAATGTGCTCAACAAGCATGGACAGTGCTGAGACAGACACAATCATTAAATACGTGTAATCTACAACTTCATTTCTGAAAAAGTTTCATGCTACAGGGGAGGACTGGAATTACAAATAGGGAGTAAAATAAAGAAAATAAATCCTACATTCATGTGAAGCCTGAGACTGGCTGGTGACAAATGGCGGGAGTAATGCTTTCCTAGCCTTTCAGGGTGGCTGACCTGATTTCAATCAAGCCTTAGGAGTCTCCTTCGGGTCCAATAATGCTTAAACACTCGTTAAAATAACCTTAAATAAGCACTAAATTACATCTACGATTACAGGAGAGGGGAAAGGAAAACCCACAGAGAAGCAATGTCCTAGACACATTAAAATAAGTGCAGTAGTGTGAAAACAGAGTCTACAGAAAACACTGGCGCCGCACACCCAGGTCTGCCTCAGTCCTGCAGTTCAAACACAGGTCGCCTGCAGAATATCACTTGGATAGTGAATCTTTTACAAGTTTCTCCCCATTTACCCTCTTTAATGTAATATTGTCGTGAAATGCAAGAACTGACGTATATAAAATTGGTTGAATATCTCTCCAAATACATTTCCTGAAATAAAGCACTCAACTGAAATATGTACAAGCAGAAAAAAAAGCTACTGAACACGCAAAAAACCAATGGCTGGGGGAAATCCTGGGGGAAATTAAATCATTCTATCACAATGTTTACCATGCAATTCTATGGAAGTCATTCCAACAGTCCAAATCTGGATACTGCCCCGTTCCTTATAAAGGTGTTGGCTTAAGTGAAAGTGATGACCATAACAAGGATTTCTGTCAAATACTTCTTATCTATCTTTTCAAAAGGTTAAGTTTAAACAGGCTAGACATATGCATGCGTGGAAATCAGGGAGTTAAAAAGAAAAGTTGGACGGATGGAACATGGCTAGTTCCCAGGAGAAGACGTGGTCCTAAATTCCGTACGGCTAATCTCCAAACTCTTTGGACCTGAAAACTGAAAGCGGAGCAGACTCCTCAGTTCTTCAGCCAGGTGTGGGGAAGGGGTGCTAGGGCGACTTTGGCTGACGCAGACCTTTCCACAGCACCTTGTCACAGAGGAGACACAGACACGCCAGCCAAAGTCTCAAAGTTTAATTACCGCCACACCTTCATTTCAGTAAGCAGAGCTCCTAGAAAGTCTGCTGGGTGAATGGTAATCAGCTGAAAGGAGGACGAGTGGCCGGAAGACTACCCGAGATCAAGCGAGTGGCCAGAAGACTACCCGAGATCAAGCGAGTGGCCAGAAGACTACCAAAGATAACATCCGAGAGACGAGGAGACACGTGAACAACCGCCAGCACGATTAACCAAACAGCTGTCTTAGTTGGATTTGAGTACTTCACATCACCGTTAGTAGTATTCACCCTTAAAAACTAAACGTTTTACAATATCTACTACCTTAAATTACTGATACCAATACTTGAATACCACCTCCTCTAGGCAGTTGGATTCAAATTCTAAACCTGATTAGTAAATTCATAACCATGCATTTAACGGGAAATCGTCAAATGCAGAGAGGTGCATTTCAACAAAAGTTTAAGAAAACTTGAATCTCTTTAGCTTTTAAAACGGACTGGGTCATACTCAACGTTGTTTGAGATTCTTTCTCCAACTCAGTAGTTCAGACAGAGCTTGCAGAGGTCTTTATAATGGGAAACTTTCACACTGAAAACAAAAACTACTGTAAAAATCCATGTACAATCTTGACTTTCCTGGGTTTGCTTACAAGTAAAAGAACCTATCCCTAGCTGTAATCATTTTGTAGACGTAGTGCTATTCCAAGGCCGCAACAGAGGTGTTTCTCTGGAAATTGGAGACCTGTCTAATCACTTCATTAGTCACAACTTGTTTATGCTTTCTCTCTTCCCATGCCTTAAAGGATCGGTTGCATCAGATAACACTTTTTTTAACCCCTAACCTTCAGTAAAAATTTTACTGTACAGAGAAAGGTTTAAGGTTGGAATTTGAAATGCTTTAAAGAAAAAAAAAAGTAAGTAAATTAATTCTTCCTTTAGATGAAGCCTAAGGCTGAATGGTGACAAATGGCAAGGGTAATATGTTCCCAGCTCCACCTTAGTCATTCCAGGCCCAGAATCTTCTTTTAGGGCAAGGCCTAAAAACTACACATTTTAAAGTCTTACTGCCGTGTCCGTCTGGAAATATCCCGTTCGGTCTATTTATCCATAAACTTTATTTTCTTTTATTTATACATGTCCTTGATAGGTGAAGTGGTTCCTAGATTTTCTTGTTTCTACTTAATGAAAGGTGGATCTGAATTATTTTAAATAAAAATTAAATTACATATTTATTATATTCTGAATTCTTTTATTTAAAATTATTTGTGTCTCTCCAACACTTTCTGAAACAGCCTGTGAAGTGTGATGAAATAAACACCATTGCTACTTTTGCAGTTGGCATTAATTTAGTGGATGTGTGTCAAGTTTAATCCAATTCAACTTTTGTCCATGTATTTACACACTTACCAGTTTCTCTTAATTATTCTTCCATGTGGTCAATGTAAAATGACTACACAGAAGAATTATACTATTATACTGAATTTTTTTTTTGAATTTCATGAAACCCTAAAGGTCCCAGTGTGATTGTTCTTCCCATTTCTCCATGTACTGGAATCCTAGTTTAGATCATACGAACTTACCCTCTTTGTTTGTAATTCTTATCACCATAACATTTTTCTAAAATTACATTAATCATGTTCATCACTTGCTGTTGGTGTTGATTCTTCCAATTTATCATCTAGTGCTTATAAACGTTTCCTCAGAAAGGACGCCTGGGTACAAAGACTTTTACATCCACGCAAAATAAAATTATTCTTTGGAAGGTTGCGTTTTACAGATTCAAGTAATTTTGAAAATTGTGTTGCATCTTTAATACAGCTGGGTAATGGCTCAACGTGTGACCCTAGTTATTTACCTGCCATTTGTGCTGTGGTGCGTGCTGGATTACCGATCGTGCTGACCATCATTCTGATTTTATTTTTGCGATGCAGGATTCCCTGAGGCTAAACCCATGCTTGCATTATGTCGCAGCATGCATTTTTTAACTCTTTTGCTGCAGTCTCTTTATTGTATAGACTCTCCAGATTTACTTTAACCCCTTTCACTAATATTGCGAACCAATTGCCCATAACGTCATGTGTGACTATTATTCACATTGTCATCTGTGTTCACAATCACCATTCTCGAACTTTTTTTTTATGTCATAGTTAGTTTGTTGATATTCTTTAGACTTGGTTTATATTCTCTTCAGTCCGGTCATAAAAACCAAAATTACCTGGCACAACTGTTGATCCCAAATTAAGAAAAGTCTTAAATAAAATAATAATATGAATAAATGTTGAAGACAAAAAACGGGCTAAATAATTGTATAAAATGACAATGAATATACCTACCAAACCCATGTCTCTCCTTCCTCTCAGTATGTTGATGTTTTTAGTCTGAATAGGAAAGGCTTGGTCATTCCTAAGGAGTCCTAAGCCCTATTCGCACAGCAGAAGTTAACCCAGGGAGGTCCTTTGCCGTAATGGCATTTGTACTAATCGAGTGTGTGTTATTCCAGCCCAGCATTTGCAGGGGATAAAGAATCCCTGCTATTTTCACCCGAAATCACTGAGCCTGTCCTGGATGTGAACTCAGAGCGAAATCCACTTCTGGCTACACACCGGCCTCCATAGTGAAACCGGGTGCCAAAAACAAATGACATGTTTAAATTACCGTGGTGTTTATTTGCAGGACCTTGGAGCCGAAAAACAGATTTTTTTTCCAGCTGGAGTTGTCACTCTCCTCCTTTGTAAAGATGACCACCGTGGCAGATAGACGGGATTAAAACACACACAGTAAAACTGATCCTGTGCAAATGGGTCTTAAAGGGAGGCTCTGTGTCAGTTTGGAAACCCCCTTCATTACAAAATGCATGTTGGACAAACTCTCAGAGAAACAAAGTGTTGTCTAAGGGATATATAAAAGAGCGAACAGCTGTTACTTCACCAACTGCTAGAGAGATCCACAGCTCATTGGAAAGCCTTTCAGCTGGCTTCTCAATATTAATTTGCTTTTAATTAGAAAACAATTTGAGACATTAAGAATAATTGACTTGGCAACAACGACATTAAGGGTTCAACTTTGGCAAAATATCTTAAAGAACGCAGGCGTAAAAACACCCGCTTACTTCATAGAAATGGAGAACTTGTCTTAAAAAACTGGACAATTATAATAGAACTTTGCAAACTGCGACCAAAAACCTTTTCACTATTATATTCTGCAATGATAGATTTTAGTTAAGAGGGATTAAAATTAAATAAAGAAATGCAGCTCTTACCTATAGTGAACATGAGTGACTGTGGGAGGCCTGTAACCGAAGATCCAGGTCTGAATGTCCATGGGTCGGGCTTTTGGATAGGCAATGGTGACGTCGACCACCCACTGCAATCCTTTAGGTTTGTTTACTGTTTAAATCAGGAGATATACAAAATGAGCACACATGGCACATATTCTGGGACACCAATAAACACTGTTGGCATCAGGACTCCGTAACTTAAAATGAATTAACCTTTGAGCATTAAAGTATTGTGACAGCACCTACAACAAATGGGTAATAGTAACAGAGCATCGGATACATACATAATGCACATACGCACTATCCTACACAGCCAGATCCTACAACAGGCCGGAAACGGTCTGTACTTTAAGTACTTTGAGACCTTTTTTTAATTAGCTCAGACCAAGGACACAGAACCTGATCCTAAGTCAGAGTGCACAGCAGGACATTTGAAGGCGAAGTACTTTGGATTTCTCAACCACACATCAGTCTTGAAGGTGACCTGGGCTTAGCAGCCAAACATTACAAGGCTATTAAACAAAAATGGGATCCATGACTCAACCGGCCCATTTCCTTGCAACGGATAAACGGGACAGCTCTACAAAGAGCACCTCTCCGCCTCAGATGAAAATCAGGCTGCCTTTGATCATGCAAACATGTTGCCCCAGAGAGGGCAGGGTGCAACGCTTTCCCCCCTCCCAATTCCATTATCTAATCTGAGAAGCAGAGCTTGATCACAGAAGACCGACACTCCCTTCTGAAATAATGAGTATAAATAGGTGGCAAGTGCACAAAGAGGCGTTCATCTTCATTCATTGGAGAACAGGCCTTGCCTAGAAGTCTATGTCCTGATCAGATTTTGTTTGTTTGAACACCGAAAGTTGCACTGTTAATGGGTCACTCAAAATTTGTTCAAAATTCACGCAAAAAAACTCTGAGGTAGGACGTACAAACGACAGGCGAAGCATAATCTGACTGCGGAGTTAAAAAAAGAAAACCTCAGTCCCATAACTGGTATTTTCCAGCTGGCCAGGAAATGGAGGTGCAGTTAAACTTCCTACCAGAGCTCTGTTTCATACATTAACTTACACTGAGGAAGCTATTGATTTGGCATGGTGGTATCTAGGGTGTGACAGGAGTTGCTCTATAAAAGGACAATTAAGCTAAACTGTGATGGATGGGAAAGAAAACCAATGAATTTCAGCATCTCTTAATTGCAAAGACGGCTTGCTACTCAATCAGTATATTTAGCGGCAGCCTCTAGAGAGCAAAAATATACTCCCAGTTAATCACCGATGGGATTTAATAGACCTCAACGCAATTTCAGGTACTTTGGAACATAAAACACACCTTTGACAGTGCCTCCAATTAGATATATTCTCAAAATTAATTGAGAAGATTTAAAGGTATTGTCAAAAACAACTGAGAAAGAAAAAAAAGACTTAGTGACCGGCTGTAAAATAACATTGGAAATGAGTATCGAATTCTGAGCTTCCACAGGCAATTTACTCCAATGTTGATTCATTCAAGAACAACATATCAGATAGGATTCCATTGAAAAGATGCTAGACGGGTGAATTAGAGGAGGTTTTAGTGTGGAGCGGCTTCTGTTACATCAACCCAATTGTAAAGGCACTTTATTAGATCCATTTATCAAAAGCTTGAAGTTGTTCTATCTAAAGGCCACAGTTCATTATACACATATATAACTTCTGGATTCATCAGTCAGATCAGAGGAGCAGGGGCCAGGGAGATTATGTTTCACTGTCGGCCGCGTATCATCCCCATTCATTTAAGAATTAGTACAATTTAACAATGCCTAGACGGTCTCACACAAAACAAGAGAAATTGTATACTGTAATCTGGAGGACAACAGGCCTGGGGGGGAAGGTGGCGCATTTTATTCTTTGGCGGCATTCAGGTTCACCCCCTAATGTTTTCTATTGTTGTTAATCCACCAAAATAGTAATTATAGGTACGTTCTCATTTCCGCTTTATCACATTGTTCATTAAAAAATTATCAGGGTGATTTAAATTGCTTAACTTTTTCACATACCCATTTATAGATAAAATACGAAGCAATAAAAACTACACCACTCTAGATATACCAATAATTAAAAAACATATTTGCCCCAATATTCAATCCATTAATGACTGATTGATTTCCATGCAATAAGCGATTGTGTCCACGCCATCATTTTAGGTAAGACTTGAACTTTATTAGTGTGTGGTTCCCATTTAGTTATGCCGGCGTAAGAGCTGATCTCAGACAGAATTTCTGCCCCTTCCATTGAACAGCGTTGCCAAGTGCTTGCCCCAGTTTCACAATGCACTGCGTTTTCCGCTGCATCTGCGTTCTCCTTCACTAGACTTTCCCATGGAATATTTACACTTCTCCAAATCACTACATGCTCTAAAACTCTGGACCCAACTCAGTATTCCGCTTACAGCTGGAAGCTTTTTGGACGTCATAATAAAAAAAAGTTGCATAAAACTAATTTTATTTCAAACGTTTCAGCTGTAAATTTGGAGCGGCACACTATAAACTGTAATACACATTTTATTTCAGGTTTTACAAAAATTATTCTAATGAGCAAACACTAAGGGGGTTGAAACATTGAGTTTTTTAAGGTTTCATAAACACCATCACTAGAGGTGAGCCACGTGCCTGTAATTCTGCTGACATAAAAGAACTGCGCAAATCGCGTCTGGTAAAAAAACCCAGGATGTATATAACGCCATATTTAGTATGCCCTCAGTTTCTGTTGGGTCACTGAAGGAAGGACGATTATATCCGAAATAGCGGAGTGCTGGACCTACATTTCCAACAGGGCCTTCTTTCAGGCTATGCCTCAGCAAAAAGGGGACCTGATCGCACGTGACAGGCGTGCCCCCACACCCAATCTTCAAACGTTACTAAACGGATCGGTCACCTGTATTTACGCTCATGACACTAGCATGATAAACTTTCTCAGAAACGTTATACACGTTTCTATTAAAATAGAAATTATTCTCCAATTCAGTCTTCTTCATCCACGCGATTCCACAGAGTGCCTAAAGATTAAAACGTTAAAGCTCAATTATAAACAAAACCTTCACCAAAATAGGTGTCAACCGCCAACACTGTTTCAACAGAAATAAGAAAGGCATCAAATAAGCACTTATCAGAAAAATAAGATCAACTTAAATCTCAAGAAAATGTTAAGGCAATCGCAAGTCAAAATAGCAATTATAGGTACGTTCTCATTTCCTCTTTATCACATTGTTCATTAAATAATAATAATCAGGGTGATTTAAATTGCTTAACTTTTTCACATACCCATTTATAAATAAAATGTGAAGCTATAAAAATAAGCTTTACCACTCTTGATATACCTAATCACAGCCTTCTAGCAATGTAAATGGACTCTCTCACTTTTCGCTATACTATAAATGACAAACACAGATTTAAACCAGAAGGCCTGTAAATCGGTTACAAGTGGATGGACTCCATAAGCATAAAATGTAAGTCTGACTACCTTCTTTAAAAAATATTTCCTAATTTCCAAACCAACCATTGAAAAATATTTCCACTGACCATTACATATTAAAGAATTTCAGCTGAACTGCACAAGAAATAAATGAACCCAACAAACAATAAAAACATATCTCCACTAGGGCAATATAGCGTTCCTATTGGTTAGCGGCTGCACGCCAAATGCAGACGTTATCGCTTCTAAGCAGTTCAGGGGTACCGACGGTGGCACCAAAACATCCTAGCCCTGTGGGGGAGGTCAGCATAAACAGGTAAGCCATGCACAGCTCAGACACATTTACACCAATGAAAATGGATTCCTTTCACTTTTCAGATGAAAGAACCCTAGCCTTCTGGCATGGCCTGGAAAGTCTGGAAAATCATGCAGGGGCCCAGGTCAGATGCATGCAGATCCATACTTGCACAGTGCATCAAAACTCTCTACATGTTCCAAGCATACGTCATGTACTAGTTTCTTATACCTAGCCTGCTAGATGATGTTGGAAGTATGCTCTTAGCGTCTCAAGACCGCACTCGGGTGTCAAATGGCTACATTACGGGTTTAAAATGAAGCACAGCTATGTAGAAAACAATCAGCCACATCAAGCTTACAGCTAATGGCTTAAATGGGTTCAGATGGTGTCTCCACTGCGCAGAGAGCACTACACTCCAAACACAACCAATATTACGGGACCATTTATGAATGCTTTAAAACATTTGACTGAAACAATGCATACAGAGCGGGTGCCTTTGATGATTCCATCGGAGAGAGACATTGACACTAACTGGCAAAACCATTTTTCCCATTCCTGAAAAGGCATGCAGCTTCCACCCTTCTACGTGAAAAACAAAAACTATGACAAAACCTATGACACCTATGACCAAAAATACTGTAGGACACTGAAGTTTTAGACTCTTTCCCCCACCCCCCCTAATGATTTCAAGAAAATTCATTTTCATTTTCTAAGCTATATAATTTATTGATCTGTGACCGTTAAGCCTGAAACAGGTTGCGGATTCTAAAAGTTACAAAGAGAATGTCAGTTGGACCACTTTAAAATGCTTACAGGCAGCAGGCCAAAAGACCTCAATTGGAAGATTTCTAGAGTTTAAAATGGTAGCCAAGTGCAAAACTTGGAAAAGAGCCGAATCTTAAGGCTTGTGGAGTGTGTGATTATTACACGCGTAAGATGTTGTTGAAGTGTGTGTGAAATTTTATGCTTTATAACACTTGTACATTTGTTTACATTTTATTTAAGATGACAGTTTTCAACAAAGCGCAAAACTCGCACACTGGATATTAGCGGTATAGTGTATGAGTGTTAAAATCTTCTTCAGCTCTACTAGAAGATTATTTTCCCGGTAAGAAACCCGAACCTGGATCAAAGGATAAATTCACAGAATGCTGATGTGTCATGTTGGTAGACTGTTAATCTGACTCGGTGAGTGTATGTTTGTATTGGATTACAGAGCTGATGTGACGATCTATCTGAAACACTAAAACCCTAGAAAAAAAAATGTACAATGTCCTAGACAGGACTAATGCGTTGCTTCTAACCTCGTACCTCCATTTAAAAATGAAACATTTAGATACAGCTAGCTAGCACCCCCCCTCTCCCGACAGTAAATACTTCAAAGGCCCACAGGGCCAAAAAGACACCATCTGGGATGGTGATTATCTGCGTCCTCAATGGAAGGGAGCGTAACTAATAAATAAAAGGTAAAAAAATGTCACTGTAGTTCATTACCGCTGTTATGGGGACACAGCAGCCAAGTAGTTACCTGTAGGGCCAGCGTCCCCCACCCCGAGGCTGCCGTTCTCCTGTTGCGGGCCCAGGGTCTTGAGGATGACCTGTGTGGCACCCAGGCGGGGCAGCGTCACATGCATGAGGTGCGGCAGATCTTTTTTCTTGGCGAAGGACTGGCTGGTTTCTCGCCGCTTGCGCAGGAAGCCTCCCTCGGGGAACAGCACGATCCATTTCCGGTCCCTGCTATAGTAGTACTTGTCCAGGTGGTCTTTCAGGTATACGAGCTGCTTGTCCCGATGCGCTTTACCCTGCAGGAACGCAAACGGGCATGGTGAGAAGACTCCTACATGGGCGAGGAGAAGGAAGAGAAAAACTAAAACAAAAACCATGCAAACCCTACCAGTTTGCAGTTAAACCTGTGGAGGCTGACTTTAACGTTAACATTAGCTAACTGAAGGCCAGTTAGGCATGTGGGACAGAAGCTATGAAGAATGCAGAGAAGGGCGTGTGGAGCTGGGTGCAGCGCAACTGCCCGTCAGGGAGGATAATACAGTACTCTACTGTACTCTAAAGCTGGGTAGGCTAAATCTAGCGCTGAGGCTTGACTCTGACCTCCCACGCCACAGAGTGAGCAGTGAATACTACTCACACATACAACACAGCCTCTCAATATCAATGATTAGAGTATCAGTGATCACTACCCCCGTCTGCTGGAGCGCACACGCAGCATTTTGAGAGTGAGCGAGGTCATGCAGTCCAGAGTCGATGCTGCCTTAACCCCACATTTGGAAAAAGCCATCTAACGCCTTACTTGTCTGATAAAGAAATCCCCATGGATTAAAGACACGAGGCCGAAGTTTGTGTATTTGAATACATGGTCCATCAACCACATCATCTTTTGGACCACCTAAAAAAAAGAAACGGTAAAAAGGAAACAATGGATTAGCCATGTGCCCCAGAACAATGTTAACTTCAATGCTCCAACTTCTGCCATAGAGGGGTCAGTAACAAGCTTATTCCCATGAGTGCCTAGTTCTACATGTTGCTTGTCATTTCTCCAGGTGATCGCTCAAGGTGCACATTCTCAAATTAGTACAATTCACATTCAATGCAGATACCTCAAACCGAATACGAACAGCAACAGCTTACCAGGAAATATGCTATGACTGGAGTTTTTGCACATTTGGTACAGTTTAACACATAATAGTGACCAGAAGGTTATGTGAATGTACAATGCAATCCTGTATGATGTTAATGTTCCCCTGATTAAAGCGTTGTGTTCATAGTTCATTAAATACAGCTATCTAGTTGAGCGTGACTAAAAGCTGTGTTTGAGTTCATCCACAAAGTGGAATAGAAGTCAAATCCGCCAAGTTGTCAAGATCACTAAAGCGTATGATAAACAGAAATTATTACGATCAAACTAAATACAAATCGCTTCATAAATACACCACCCCCACCCCATTATAAGTTCTGAATTAGCTAAGCCTTTCTGCCTACATCAGTTTAGGACATTTGTTTATTACTGCATTTCTTCTCTGAGAACAATGAAATATTATCTGCTTACTTGGGGCTAGCCGTTGTGAAAAAAACTGGCAGCTCACAGCTTATGTCAAAGCACCGATCCGGGTTTATCTATTGAAACTAATTTTCCCAGTGTCTCAGAAGCATGCTAATTTAGAGCTGGGGCTGTTAAGGTCCTTTGTCTTTGTTGGGCGTGAACCCTACAGTGGCACAAGAGCTTCTATGCTGGAGATATTGGTCGTCGTAGAAGGTCGTGCGCCGTGTTCAAACACAATGTTGCGCAAACGTCAGCCCGGCAAAAACAATGCTCGCCTGATACAAAATAAATAAATAACCGAGACCTTCACAGGCGGGACAAGAGTAACATTGTGCTGGCAGCAGAGATAATCAGGTCCGCGATTGCCAAGACCTGAGTCGGTGACATCCTGAGTGGAGGGGGAAATAATGAAATTCACTCAGGGTCATGGCTATGTAAAGAACCATTAAGGAAAATGCCTTACCAAATCGAAAGTCGAAAGGGTGGGGAAACGCGGGCACCATATCATACTCAGTACTTATGGTACTGTGCGAGGCGAGCTTCAGCAGGCTTGCCCTTGAAGAAATGCTAGAAGCTCCACAGCAGTTCCTTGCCAGGCTTTAATTGTATTAAGCGGAGCAATTGATTGAGTCCATCGCTGACGTGAAGCCAGAAATTGGCCCAATATTTGGAGCGGATACTATACAAGATGCCAGCTCCGTCAAAGATGCACGGTCTTTGAGACATGGAGAATCGTTACCTGGATATCTACAGGAAAGCATGTGCCCACACGTGCTTAGGAAATCCGAGTGATCCAATCAGAACTGATCTAAGAACTTCCTTCGGCTTCACTTTATCAACGCTTGCAGGTTTATTTTTAGCTTGTTTCTTCCAGATCACTCTAACATCAGACCCAGAGCGTCAAACCTTTTATTAACGCTCAATTTAATAACTTCATCATATTCTAAATTCAAACTAAAGTACTATGTTCATTACGAGCAGTTTTCACAAAGTCAGAGGTACCCCACTGTGCTTGCAGGCAAAGATACCAATGACCACTATTGACGTAGATCCGAGAGGTGAATGCTCCCCTACCGTTCCCTTGTCCTGTAGGCACATCATGAGGGTGCAGACGTCACCCGTGGCTTGATGGTTGACAATGACCATGGCTTCCTCCTCAGAGATCGGCTTCACGTCGTCACCCCACTCCATCACTGGCAGAAAAAGGATCTGTTATTAGATTTAATCATAACTGCACCTTCTGCAGCCAAGAAAAACCAGCATCTCAACAATCCCACTAAGAAAGAGCTTTTAAAAGGTAACTGATACATCGAATGCTCTATGACCTACAAATGCAGCTGGAATCCTGAAATGGAGCCATTTGGGTCAAGTGCCTCATATGAGCCATCCTGTACTCAAACTCACAGCTCTGGTACTTCAGCCAATATGCATAACTGCAGGCTAAAAATATTTCCATGAAGAGTAATTATTGAAATTCAGGAAATTTGTACAGATGCTATAATTTATTAAAGTGCAAACGGAGGCATGACTAAGGACTATTTTTACTCTTCCATCTGCTGGGAAGCAAATGAGCAGTCTGGGAGCAGACTGACAGGCCCGTGCCAACGTGTTTTGAGATAGTGACAATACTGTTTGGGTGGGAGCTCCACGGCTTGAAATAAACCACAGGGGCAAGCTCGCAGTTAGCCTCACAATGATACCAAATGATTGACTCCGTTTGATGCCGTTAGGGAAGAGCAAAACAACCTGAATATGCGTCAATCTCACGGTGACCTTTTGTCAGAAATAGGTAAAGTCACTTTGGGGGGGGGACCTCTCATGCATATCTACCATTAACAATTTTAACCAAGAACCAACAAAAGCCTACAACTAAACCAAAGTAGGACTCCCTGGGCATCGTGAATGACCCATGGACTGAATAGGAAATACACAATCTCATTTGCATCGCCACAGCCCTAGGTGCACCAAGAGCATTGTCGCACTGGCTCAGAGGAACTATGAAATGCAAATAGGAAACAGTTAGGAGACACAACAGCCCATGCCGTTACAGCCTGGGGCATTATTTCTAAAAGTTGTCAATGTTACCCAGCTGAGTAACAAAACCATTTGAATAGTGGAATTACCCACACGTTGTGAAGTTATTGGCAGTAGTCTTTTTGCATTTCCTTTCATTGTCTTTTTGCTGATGAGACATAACGAGTCACTACTGTTTGCTAAAACGCTTGAGAGAGATGCTGTTTGTGACAAGATGTTAACGGAGGACCAGAGTGGAGGTGATGCAGGCGTAAAATCAATTCACTGTGTCTCCGTCAGCTCCTTCCGGCTCTGAGACGTCTGAAGTTCCCTAAACCTCCTCCTAATGGCATTGGACTGCTTGGCAACTACTGCTTTTATTATCAAATTCATTACAAGAGATAAAAAAACTAGACTTCTAAATTATCTGTGTGTAGGCTTAATTATATTGCTATTTCATATGACCCGGAATCTAAACTGCAACAGACTTCAATAGAAAGTACAGAATTCCTTGTTATTAAATACAGTTTCCCGTTTTAATTTCTAAAATAATTATACACGCTGAACAATGATGTGGGAAAACTTTGGAAAAGTCGATTGTTGGCTCATTTCTGCCAGGTAGGCACCTAGGTTTAGAGGAGAGAAAAGCAAGTGCTGTTCTCATTCGATTTTCCTTATTCCCTTAATCCCCCTTTTCGTTCACTAGAGCAAATGGCGCGAATATGTACAAATTCCTTGACTTTGCTGGAGTCAAGTTAACCCTTGGTAAATACGTTCCACCGTATCATCATCACAGCCAATTCATTACCTTCTCCCTTGCTAAAGGTTTTTAGATCATCAGAAAGTGCAGAGCAGGGAACTGTGAGAAGCCCCATCGGATAAAGCCCTCTAATGTTAAAGTTTATCCAAGCAGAAAATACCTGCAGTGCACAACCAAACAAACAAAAAAAACTGCAGTCAAACAAGTGTCCGGATTATGTATATTAACATACTCTTGGAACAAGGTGGATTGTGAAGGGAACCACTGGATGGCCTACAGCTGAAGACAATTTGGCAGGGAGAAAATATTATCTACTCAGATATTGTCCAACTCCTTTTGAAATGGCATGATAGAAACCAATAGGATTACAGGGAAATCTCAGAGCATAGTCTTTGCTGAACAGTAAGTGCCTTTCAAGTTTTCCAAAATTATTTCTAAAACAAGCCTAACCTTAAGCACATTCTGCAGAACTACTAGACCCCAACATCAAATGCTACCCCAATTGTCTTAACACACTTAAACCCAAAATAGACTAATTTCCCACTAGTCTAGCACACTTGGATCACATCACTTTTCTGAAAAGTTTTGCAGCCATGAATTGCATAATGAAATACAAAAATTCTGTCAGGACAAATGAGGCAGGCCTAAAGGACATCAAAATGTGCAATGTTCTGTTCAGAACACCAGTGATTAAAATTTAAATTCACAGTTCCATTGCCTACAAAGATAGACCGAAGAAAATGAGATAAGACAGGAGAGTGGGCAGAGCAGCTAGAACCAAAAAACGTGGGAGTCATTCACCCATGAAAGGCCAAGTGTCATACGGAGATTTTGCTGCATTGATCGATTAGACAATGTTGCAGAGAGGGGGGGAAAAAAATAAAATAAAAAATAAAATAGTACTTTCCAGGTCTGACCATGCATAATCCTCTCGCGGTGCTATAGGAACTGCTTAAATTTAACAATAAATGCTAATTTTAATGGCAAATACATCAACAGTTGTTATGCTTAAACTTCAGCAATGAATCTTACAACACTTCAAAATTAACAAACACTGCAAATTTGCAGCCATTTGTAGATAAATAGTTGGTTTGCATGCAAGTCAATACATTTCCACCGCCACAGTTGACAGGAATTGGCAATTAACGCATCTCAGCTCGTCACAGCAAATCTCAACGCCACACACAGGGAGGTTGAGGAAACACGACTAGCCTCCTCCAAGCCTAGAGCCACAGGCCTACTGCACAGGCTACACAGGTTTGCAAGAGCGGTTCTGTGCCAACTGGAGGAGAGGCGTGTCTCTCTTCATAGTGCTGCCAGCCTGCAGACGAGAAGCCGATTCAACCCAATGCAGCCGGAAAGCGGTTGCTCTGCCAATGCAAGCTCAGTTTGTGCTCTGGCAACGCCTTCACCTTCTGAGCCACTAGGGAGGCATCTCCAGTTTTATTAACTAGCCAACTTAACCCAGAGCATTCCCGTTTGAAATGCTACTTCAAAATAGGCTACACAGCATGTCTTTACAGTATGTCCATTGTTCTCTCAGCAAAAGGCTGCTTTTTCCCATGCAGTCAGCAAACCCAAAAAAGCTTTCCAGAAAGGCATAAAATCATTTCAATATCTACTGAGAGAGCAAAGCTCACAAAACAGCCAACCAACTGTGCTTTTCTACAAGTGAATAATTATCTAAAGGGTCTTCCCGTCCACGGAAGGCTGCAGAGTACATCAGACATTAGTAACATAACTGAAATTACTAGTGATGCAGATTTTTTATTAAATATGATTATATTATCTGATAGCTCTGACACAAATATATTTATACTGAATTTGGAAAAATATGGAAGACCGACTACAATTTCCAAGTCGAAATAAAGGGAGGCTGGAACGGCCTCTTACAAAAAGCCAGGTAGATAGACATTACTCAAGCAGTTTTTTCATTTAACACCACCAATATAAAACATATGTACTTAATGAACAAAGGAATCAAAGACTTGAGTGACAGTCATATAAGGTAAGACAAATCTTAAGATAAAGTTACCAGCGTACACTATCGCTGAAGTTACCAGCGTACTCTAAGTGCTAGAGCTGTGATTCCAATAAAACTCTTCATTTGTAAAAAATCTAAAAAAAAAAAAAGCTAATTACCCATGCCATGGACCTCAGCACCTAGGAGGGAGAGGTAGGTGTGCCGGGCAGATACGCTCCTATCAGCCAAGCACAGTCCTGCTGACTTTGTGCCATTCCCTGCACCCTTGCCACTCAATAGGTGCTCATATTTGCAGAGCAGGCGAGCTGCAATGACAGCTGCCATTTATTCCCACTCTCAACCACTGAATAAGCAAAGCACGTCCTCAAATGTACCTTAACCAGTGGTGCACCGGACTAGCATCACGTGAGACCCCCTAATTCGGTAAAACGGTAACAGAGGTGGTCAGTGATAGCGCCTCATTAACTGCATGACCATTTACACAGCGGTCAACACAGCCACATGTTTCTGTGTTAACCGCAGATGCAAAGCAGGCAACTCGCAGCCACCAGTTCGTACGTTTCAGCATTGTATCACCCCCAAAGTACGCAACGTCGAAACCACCTGCTCGTATGGTTCACCACTGTATCAGCCCCAAAGCAGGCACCGTTGTAGCCACCTGCTCGTATGGTTCACCACTGTATCAGCCCCAAAGCAGGCACCGTCGTAGCCACCATGGTTTACCAGCAATGTGCGCTTTTCCCACTGCAACGCCATTCAGGTGTAATGGAAGTCCATTTCTGGCTCACGGCGAGGAAGAAACACAGCTATGAGTCCCTCAGTGTAGTGAGGTGGCACTGTGAGAGGACATGACAATTGCTTGTATTAAAAACCACCGCAGCCCAGACAGCGCACATTGCTCAAATAAAGTTATTTATGCATGTGAATGAGTCTATAGCAGCCACCGGAAATGTACCACTAAAGAATTTACATTTACATCCACGCTCAGAATTGATGAGCCTACTGGTCACAGACACAGGTTGATAATACTACCTCTGCGTACGTACAATGAAGACATATCTCGATCCAGGTAAGGCCTTCACTACAGAGTAACAGAGGGGGGGGGGGAAGCACATTAAGCAGTGATAACAAGCGTAAAGCCAAAATAATTAAGTAAATAACCACAAGACACTTAAATGACCGTGTAGAAAACCTGAAGGTCACCTCAACGTAAGAGAACAAAAGGACAGCCCCACCTCCCACCCCCAAATAGATCTTAATAATAGCCTTAAAAATAGTACTACAAAATGTTTATTTGCAAATTTTAACACAACATATAATTAACTAATGAATCCTCCTGAATTACCTTTAAAATGCAAACCAAACCTGCTTTAAACTACACTTCCACCCTGGACTCTTATTTCTGCAACATTTAAGCCTTAAATTTGGTTTTGGTTCAGAAGTACCCAAATTTGATGACAAATTTAATGGAGAAATGTAACTATAGGTTAAAGAAAAGCCCGAGTTTCATTTAAGGTAACTGACCTCAGCGGTCTGGAAATCAGATTATCAAAAGATTCAATATAAACAGCAAGCAGATAATAGCCGAAAGCGCTATCCTCGTTTGATACCATAGTAACCGTAATGTTAAATAGTAAAGCATCTTTGGCAAGGCCCAGTTTCATTTAAAAAAGAAAATATTAATAAATAAATAAAAACTAGAAAAAGTACACATTTCTAAAACATATTTTCCAGTTAAAACAGAGAGTGGGATGTCATAGAAACGAAACTCTGCATGCCCGGACTATGGCACCCGTTTGCCAGAAACATCCAGTAAAACATTCTAGTCACAGCTGTGGCCATGCTGTCTCTGCATGACATAAACCTTACAAACAGAACACATCAAAGCCCTTTGCAAATCACCAAAAAGGAATTAGACGCATCACCATGAACACACGTCGATGCTTTGAAGCATCAAGTTCAGTACGGCATGGGAAATGACAGTAATAGACGAAATAATTACATCTGATGTAATTATAATGGCAACGCAGTAACGACGTTGAAATAACGGCCCCCGACTCACGGTCCTCAAGCTACGCTAAATGGCGTTTGAGGATCTGAACAAGCCGGCAGTCCCACCGGTGTCAACCTGAATAGCCAAGCCAGGGGAAAAGAGATAACTTCAACTGCATGTCACACTGCCCTGGACAGCTGCCCTTGTCAGACAGCAAGGCCATTCTGTAATTCCAAAAGCCTACAACTGTGCCAGGCCCAAAATTGTCACGCAACTGTGCTCATGACTTTGAAAGGGGGGGGGGGGGGGGGGGGGGTTTAAAGTAAATGGAACCCCAAATAAAGGGGCCCCAAAAACAGGGACCCCACCAAAAAAAAAAAAACCCCCCCCCCGGGGGC
>JAOYSI010000243.1:1724-18453 GCA_025775065.1 Hiodon alosoides | reverse complement strand
AATGATTCAGAGGAGAACTGGGTGAAAGTGTTGTCGAGCTCTTTGGCATCAACTCAACTCGCCGTGTTTGGAGGAAGAGGAATGCTGCCTATGACCCCAAGAACACCATACCCACCGTCAAACATGGAGGTGGAAACATTATGCTTTGGGGGTGTTTTTCTGCTAAGGGGACTGGATAACTTCACCGCATCAAAGGGATGATGGATGGGGCCATGTACTGTCAAATCTTGGGTGAGAACCTCCTTCCCTCAGCCAGGGCATTGAAAATGGGTCGTGGATGAGTATTCCAGCATGACAATGACCCAAAACACACAGCCAAAGCAACAAAGGAGTGGCTCAAGAAGTCCCGGAGTGGCCTAGCCAGTCTCCAGACCTTAATCCCATAGAAAATCTGTGGAGGGAGCTGAAGGTTCAAGTTGCCAAACATCAGCCTCGAAACCTTAATGACTTGGAGAAGATCTGCAAAGAGGAGTGGGACAAAATCCCTCCTGAGATGTGTGCAAACCTGGTGGCCAACTACAAGAAACATCTGACCTCTTGGGAATTTTGCACTAAGTACTAAGTCATGTTTTGCAGAGGGGTTGAATACTTATTTTACTCATTGAAATGCAAATCAATTTATAACATTTTTGACACGCATTTTTCTGGATTTTTTTCTCTCGCTGTTCAAATAAACCTACCATAAAAATTATACACTGATCATTTCTTTGTCAGTGGGCAAACGTACAAAATCAGCACGGGATCAAATACTTTTTTTCCTCACTGTAGAGCAGGGCCTGATCATTATCATTACCCTAAGTACTCAAACAGCTGATCACAACTATCCCTTTAATTGGGTTGGGTTGAATCTAAACTAAACTAACAGCACTACTGCATGCTTGATTCCCTTGCACACCAAACAAAATCCCTTGGTCTATTAAACTTCACATCGTCTTGTTTATTGTTGATGAAATTGTTGTACACTGATTAACCTCAGCTAGCAAGCACAAAACGCATTTCACCTTTTCAACTCTCAGGCCTGATGTCGTACCTACCTACATAGCTTAAATAACGTAAAGTACCTAATAACGGTCAGAAGAATGACCGTAAAACGGCCTTATAAAACAGTTGCAGAACCTGTGGGTTTTTTCTACCTGGGCACTGACACATCATCGTTCGAAACAGCAAACAGGTGTGAACAGTCACTAACCATTACAAAATGTACAAGGAATTGATTCAGTCCTGCCCCCTTCTCTGGTGCGACTTCTCTGGTGCGACTTTCTCTTAATTTTCACTTCAATTTAGCTGAGCCTACTAAAATTACACTTTAAAAACATGCCGTCCCAGCCTGTCAGTGACTATTCTGAAACCATCTTGGTGTAAACAATCCACAGAATCGCCCTTCACAGCTATGTGATAGCTGGACATTCTCAGACAGCATTAGCTCCAGCCTGGGGCAGGTAATCCACAGTCTTTACACCCTTCTCAGCCTGGTTCCAGGTGAGACACAGCATTTCCACTGCTTGTTAGGCTGTTAAATTATGCCAATTGTTTTGTGCCCCCTTTGTTTAATGTCAGCCTGGCTACAAGTTAGGACAGGACTTGGTCCTGCATTTCCCCTCCCTGTAAGTTCTTGCTGTGAATCACCATAATTCAAAGAGCTCCAGGATTTGTTGCCGTAAATCACTGTAATTCATGAGGTGCCAACACTTGTTGGATCGACATGAGAGGTGAGATTGTGACAAAACGAGCCCAACATGCCCTGGAGGAAATCGTAGATTTGCGACAGCTGTGACCAGGTCAGGGGTTCCTTTGCTGGGTTCTGTTGGGCGATGTTTTCTCACTGCGGGTGAAACTGAGTAAGTGATTGACGGGCCGAGGGGGGCGGGGAAGTGCCAAGGCATCAGCACAGGACTGCTTTGGCTCTGGTGTCTTGACAGGAGTTTGAGCTAAGCTATTTGTAGATGAGCTACATAGGAGCTGAGCTATTTAAAACGTTAACTTGGTAACACTGCTCAAATTACCTCAGGAACAGAAATTAAATAGAAGATTTAGTTCAGAACTGGGTGCCCGTTAGTAGAATCAGTCTGATAATAGAATACAAGCAGTGATGAGGTTTTCCATCATAACCATTTCTGATATTGTACAAAGACGTAGACTAATTTTTTTATGTAATGAATTTGTTTTCAGAGGGACATGTACTTAAAGACGATGAAATATTAGAAAATCTGCCTGTCGCTACCACTGCAAAGATGTACTTCAAAGACCTCGGTCCACAGTTAGGATGGACAATGGTAAGGTAGTTGCCAGTGTGTCTAATGCATGTTCCCATGTAAGTATCTGTTTTGAAAGTGAAACACGCACGGCTCCTCTCTGTGCAGGTGTTTCTGGCAGAGTACGTCGGGCCCCTCCTCATTTACCTGCTTTTCTACTTCCGTCTCCCATACATCTACAGACAAAAGTACACCTTCACCTCCAGCCCTTATCCGGTGGTCCCGTAAGTGCTGTGAAAACCTGTTTTTCTCCCCACCCCAGCTGGGGCAGAGCAGTCTCACGAGAGACTTTACTTGCTAGCTGTCCTGATTAAACGCCCCCCGTTTCTGTCCCAGCAGACTGGCCTGTCTGTGCCACTCAGTCCACTACACCAAGAGGCTGATCGAGACTATATTTGTGCACCGGTTCTCTCAGGGCACCCTGCCTCTGGGGACTATGATGAGGGTAAGCTTGTTATTTTTCCCACTCTGATTTAATCAATGTCACCGTCCTGTTACGTGACCTGTGGCACTGTTTGGATTCATTTAGACAATCCAAAGCTGCGTAAGTCCATCGATGTGCTCACCCATAATTCACTGGGTGTCCAGGTCAGGTTGGACACAGATCCTGGGCCAGAATTCCAGGCCGGTAGTCTTTTGGCCTCGCCCTCACACGGCTCTGGGGTTTCAGTGAGGCAAATATTTTTTTGAGTGAGAAAGAGAGAGAGTTTCAGTGTTGTTCTGGCAGGTGGGCCTAAGCCAACTCCACTGTAGGTCAGCAGATACCAAACAAATTCCCAAACGAAAGCTGAGCCCCCAAGCCCCCCACCCCCACTTCTGACTGCGACCAAGTCCGGGGTCTCAAGTTGCAGTTGTCCAGGTTGCAAACAAACTAACGGAGCAGAAACCTGCAAAATCTCACGAGTCATTCACGCCATAAACACACAATAAACACGCCATAAACACACCATAAACTTAGCCCTTCTGGCCAAGGCCTCAGCTTGACTGCCCCGGACCCAAGTTTGACAGTACTAAAAGTAAACCTATGATATTTTCTTCCTCTGTCCCCCAGAACTGTCTATTCTACTGGGGGTTTGCTGCGTGGCTGGCTTACTACATCAACCACCCCCTGTACACGCCCCCATGTAAGTGCACCGAAGGAACTTATGCAGAGTGGAGGATCAGATTTACCGGTGCCGGTGTCACAGTGTATTAACCAGGGAATCAATGTTTTTACAGACTATGGAAATCTACAAATACGCTATGCTCTGATAATGTTTGTGGTATGTATTGCTATCGATGCTAGCTCTAGCTTCAGACCAGACAGAGTCTTCTCAACCATGAATGCAAAGGTCTCCTTGTGAACGTCTTTCAATGCTTTTAATCAAGGCCTCTCCCTGCGTCTCTTTCAGTTCTGTGAGGCTGGCAATTTTTCAATAAATCTAACTCTCAACAATCTAAAGAGCGATGGTAAGTTGGCAAAAGAGGTCAATCCTGGTTGTTCGGTCGCGGTGACCGCGGAGTTTCACAGCTGAGCGGCGGCTCAGAGAGGCAGCTCTCGGGGCTCTCTGTCGGTCTAATGTCCCATCCTGCTAAGTTGTTGATCACTGAGGATTTGAAAACCGTCCAACTGGCTGGCAGAGAAGATATTTCCACTGTGAGGTGTTTGTGTGTTTTTGTCACATAAGCAGGGCCCAGGGAGAGAAAGATTCCTTACCCCACCAGAAACCCCTTCACATGGCTCTTTTTCTTTGTGTCCTGCCCTAACTACACCTACGAGGTAATGTCCCAAATATGGAAAAACATTCATAAATATTTTGCTTAACTGCGGCCATATAAGTGCAGTTTTAGAGAACAGTATTTAAATGCTTATCATCACTTTCCTTTTCTCAGTCAGTGTGGTAGCGCCTGCATCTATGAGATGTCTTGGCTGTTTTGATTAATTTTAAAGGATTTAAAAGCAGAGTTAACATCCCAATGTATAAAATAAATAATGTATAAAATTGCAATAGTGTGTCAGTTACAGACTGAATAACTTTAATTTGTAATGTGCAGGAAAGCAATCAGGGGTGTGTCCAACAGAAGTATATCAGGGATATCCCCATAAATTACATTTGATTAAAATCAATAAAATGATTTTAGTATGATTTTAGTGTGTTACCAAAACTAATGTTTAAAGCGGTTATTTTTCCTAGGTTGGAGCGTGGATTAGTTTCACGGTCTTGACCCAATGTGTTCCAGGTAAGGCTTAACAACAGTTCCTCTGTCATCTCAATTGAACTCCATGGTTATCCCCCAGCCAGCCCACACATCACAGGGTAAACCCACATCCCCCCCACAGTCACCTCACTGTCATCACAGGATCAATTCACCATCACCTCACTGTCATCACAGGATCAACTCACCATCACCTCATTGTCATCACAGGGTCAACTCACCATCACCCCCACAGTCACCTCACTGTCATCACAGGGTCACCTCACTGTCATCACAGGGTCAACTCACTGTCATCACAGGGTCAACTCACCATCACCCCCACAGTCACCTCACTGTCATCACAGGGTCAACTCACCATCACCCTCACAGTCACCTCACTGTCATCACACGGTCAACTCACCATCACCCCCACAGTCACCTCATTGCCATCCCCCCTTCTCAATGTCACCCAGCAGTCAGCCTGCTTTACCCCCAATACAACCCCCCTGGTCATCGCAATGTCCCTCCACGGTCACTCCACGGTCATTCCCCTGATGCTCTTTTTGCTGGTCTTGTTGCACTCCTGGTTGTCTCTGCAGTGGCCCTGTTCACGCTGGTGGCTTTCATCCAGATGACAATCTGGGCCAGAGGAAAGCACAAGACCTACACGCGCCAGTTCAGAAACTACCCCAGTCTCAGGGCATCCATCATCCCGCTCTTCCTGTGAGGAGACAACTCACTTCCTGCCCGACAGCACTGCTGTTGCCACCCAACACTCTGAAGTGGTTTGTTCAGACTAAGGGACGGTTATATGCAATAGCACAACATCAGGCAGCCTGAGGTTCTTGTGTTCTTCTGAGGTTCTCCCCACCTGAAGCAGGGACACTATTTCACCACAGAAACAGGAAGCATTCTGATGCGAGGTGTGCAGAAAAACTCCATCCTTTCCCACCGTTGAGATATAAAGTTCCATCCTATACTTCATTCTCTGCAGATTTGGTTCAGTCAGTTCAGAGGTTTGTTTGTAGTAAACAATCGGAGTAAAAGAGCTGTCATTCACGAAATAAAAAAGGGCTTGGAAATGAGACCAATGTGTAACATCTCTTCTCTGAAGAGGTGCCACATGTCACAGTGAAAATGGTGGCTGATCTTAAAGAAACCTCAGTGGCTTTGTGAGAAACAGGCAGGAAGCTATGGAATCTACCCATGCATTAAAACCACACTGCGATCTTACAGTCTTAAGATAACAACATTACTGTGCTCTTTCCCTTCCTTCAGTGAAATATCTGGCCCTTGATTTTCATAAAAATCTGTTTTGTTTTGTATGTGGGGATGTTCGCTACTGTAATGGAAAGGGAGAGTAAATTAATGCTGATTAAATTATTCAATTAAATATGACGTGTTAATTAGTCTTTGTTGTGTTATGAATATGCTGTGCACTTTTCAATACATTAATGTAGTGCACACAGCCTCCTGCTGTGTGTCTGTTTGTGTGTGGTGCGTGTGTGTGTGCGTGCGCGTGTAAGCCTTGGCTAAAATCAGTTTTATCAGATGTTTCAATTGCAAAAAGGACAGGGACTAAAATTCTCTTCAGGATTTTATTTCTATAAAGATTAATAGGGTGGTTAGACTAATATGTGGTGTCGTGACCGGAGTTACATGCATGTCATTGTCTCCTGAAAACACTAGGTGAGGGGATTACCTTTCAGTTACCAGGCCTGTGACCAGAAAACACAAAGCGAGGTGATTACCTTTGAGTTAGCAGGTGGTTGTCACCTGAAAATACCAGGTGAGGAGATTACCTTTAAGGTAGCAGGTGACTGTAACCTGAAAACACCAGGTGAGGAGATTACCTTTGAGGTAGCAGGTGATTTTCACCTAAAAGCACCTGGTGAGGGGATTACTTTTCAAGAATAATGGAATAATTGGAATGAAGCAATTCTGAGGCAAGACGGAGAGAAAACTAGCAGTCACCGGAAAGGCGACCTCTGCCGTACATGTGAACAGATAAAAGAAAGAAAACACAAGAAAATAAATCCCTGGTCAACAGTTAGGGTATTACTGTAACTTCAACCACACAGCACAGTTTACAGCGATAAACGTATAGCTTTATTTCTTTTCAACATACACTGAGAGGAACGAGGAAGCTCCGGATGTTAGCATTGTCTCTCTGCAGTCGGTACATTTTGTCATTGCCTTTAAAGCAGAGCAGCAACATACTGAAGATGCCTGTTCACAGCCCAAAAATCTCATCTAAAGCAGCGCGGTGTCTGTTTAACTTTTCCTGAAACGGGCACGCACAGTTATTTTAGTGCCACAGTAAAAGCTGAAAGTATGAAAATGATTGTGTTTATGAAAAAAATGGGGAAAAAACAATTATCAATTTCCATATTATTTAAAAATAAGTGAATAATAAATAAGTACATATGTCTGCATACTTTTGCTCTTAGCAAAAATGAGGGAAACTAAAATAGCTGATTCCTACACACACACATACGCTTTGTATAGTAGTGTGAATGCTCCACATATGGCCGTATAATATATATCTGCCCATTACGATATAGTGAACGTTGTTTTTATTACAAACCTAGCTTGATTCTTGTCTCTGTTAGAGGGAAAATAATCCATAGCTCCTGGTCCTCTGTATGTGAAGGCTAAATTGTGTTTACGCTGCTCAGCTGACACGTTCAGCCAGGGGATGCCTTACTGGCAACCGGTATTTTGTCCTTTTGCGTTTTTGGGTAAAGGGTTTAGGGTTTTTTGCTGGGGCCGTTGACAGGTGCAATCCTCATGTCCCTACGCGCCCCTGCAGCCCGGGGGTGCAGCACGATGTCGTCGTCCTCCCCTGACTGCTGTTTGGCGAAGTTTACAAACACCTGCAACAAAGACCAGAGAACTCCACTGCAGCAAAGCGGGATTCGGCAAACTCCAACTCACTGGGTGAGTCGGCGCTCAGGTAGGAGCACCTAAGACTGTGCATCACAGACTCAGCCAGCTTGGGGATTTGGGTTTTAGCTTTAATCCCAGAGTAAGCCCATTAAGACTGAATGAAAATACAACTACAACTCTCACACTACAGCCCTCCATATCTGGTCGAGTCTGGTTCTAACTCATCGTACCTGGTCGAGCGTGGTTCTAACTCTCCGTAACTGGTGAAGCCTGAATCTAACTCTCCATACCTGGTCGAGTGTGGTTCTAACTCACCGTACCTGGTCAAGCCCGGTTCTAACTCTCCATACCTGGTCGAGCATGGTTCTAACTCTCCGTACCTGGTCGAGGCTGATTCTAACTCTCCGTACCTGGTCGAGCGTGGTTCTAAATCTCTGTACCTGGTCGAGCCTGATTCTAACTCTCAGTACCTGGTCGAGCGTATTTCTAACTCTCTGTACCTGGTCGAGCGTGGTTATAAATTTCTGTACCTGGTCGAGCCTGGTTCTAACTCTCCGTACCTAGTCGAGCGTGGTTCTAACTCTCTGTACCTGGTCGAGCCTGATTCTAACTCACCGTACCTGGTCAAGCCCGGTTCTAACTCACCGTACCTGGTCGAGCGTGGTTCTAACTGTCCGTACCTGGTCGAGCGTATTTCTAACTCTCCATACCTGGTCGAGCGTGGTTATAAATTTCTGTACCTGGTCGAGCCTGATTCTAACTCTCCATACCTGGTCGAGCGTGGTTATAAATTTCTGTACCTGGTCGAGCCTGATTCTAACTCACCGTACCTGGTCAAGCCCGGTTCTAACTCTCCATACCTGGTCGAGCGTGGTTCTAACTGTCCGTACCTGGTCGAGTCTGGTTCTAACTCTCCGTAACTGGTCAAGCGTGGTTCTAACTCACCGTACCTGGTCAAGCCCGGTTCTAACTCTCCATACCTGGTCGAGTCTGGTTCTAACTCTCCGTACCTGGTCGAGCCTGATTCTAACTCTCCGTACCTGGTCGAGCGTGGTTCTAAATCTCTGTACCTGGTCGAGCCTGATTCTAACTCTCAGTACCTGGTCGAGCGTGGTTATAAATTTCTGTACCTGGTCGAGCATGGTTCTAACTGTCCGTACCTGGTCGAGTCTGGTTCTAACTCTCCATACCTGGTCGAGCGTGGTTCTAACTGTCCATACCTGGTCGAGTCTGGTTCTAACTCTCCATACCTGGTCGAGCGTGGTTCTAACTGTCCGTACCTGGTCGAGTCTGGTTCTAACTCTCCGTACCTGGTCGAGCGTGGTTCTAAATCTCTGTACCTGGTCGAGCCTGATTCTAACTCTCAGTACCTGGTCGAGCGTATTTCTAACTCTCTGTACCTGGTCGAGCGTGGTTCTAAATTTCTGTACCTGGTCGAGCCTGGTTCTAACTCTCCGTACCTAGTCGAGCGTGGTTCTAACTCTCCGCACCTGGTTGAGCGTGGTTCTAAATCTCCGTACCTGGTCGAGCGTGGTCTGGGTGACGGAGTAGTCCTCGATGTTGAGTCTCTCCTTGTTGGACACCACCAGCTGGAAGATGCGGGCGAGGGAGGAGGTGGCGATCTCATACTGCAGGGTGTTGTAGTGTTTCTCTCTCTGCACGCAGCCTGGAAAGCTGTTATCCATAAACGCCTCTGCCAGGTTCAGGTCTGGAGCTACCCCGGGCTTGGCTGCCTTGATTTTCATTGTCACCACGTAGCCGTCGCCAAACCTAGCCAGGGGAAACTTGTATTTGATTGTATTCTGATTGGTGCTGAATTGCTGCCCTATAACCTACTTGTATTTGAGGTGCTGATCGGTGCAGAAAGGGTGCCCATGAACCTACTTGTATTTGAGGTGTTGGATGGTTCCAAGACACTTGAAAGTTCCATTGACCATGATGGCTAGGCGAGTACAGAGGGCTTCACACTCCTCCATGCTGTGGTGGAGAAATGGAGGTTCTGTTATAACACCACAGTGGCAACCCTTCCACAATCCCTATCCATATTCTGCTCCTGACTGAGGCCAGCAGTGCATTCTAATTAACATGTAACATTGAAGCAACATCTTGTTAATGTCACTGCGAAATTATACCAGTGCTACAGGTTAGCTGGGCTCCAGATCACCTATAAACAGAGCTGACTTTTAGTTTCAGGGCTGACCACATACATTGCCTCCTTCACAGGAAGTACCCAAGGGTTTCATTTCCGGGTTACAGTTTGATGGGCAGCGCAGCCTCGCTTGAAGGACAAGTGGAGAAAGGGACTTGCCTGTGCGACGTCAGAATCACAGCTCTCCCGTCCTGAATGACACTCATGATGGAATTCCACAGGAAACGCCGAGAGTGGGGGTCCATCCCGGTGGTTGGTTCGTCCTAAACGAGTCACACACGCGCTCACACACATGCACACTCAGTGAAATTTACAGCAAAGTTTCCAACCAAAGATGGACTACAGAGCCACAAAGTTGACAGAACCCACACAGCGGGCCCATCTTGAACAAACCGAGCTGACCATAAAAAGACACGAGCAGTGGGCGTCACCCACCAGTAGGACCAGCGGTGGGCAGCCAATCATGGCGATCGCCGTGGACAGCTTGCGCTTGTTGCCGCCACTGTAGGTCCCCGCACAGCGCTCGGCGTACTCAGAGAGGCCCAGCTTCTGGATCCCCCACTCCGCCACCTAGGGGACAGACAGGAGCAGTGCAGCCCGGTCAGAGAGGGACACCATGCCCATCACTGGCCCCTGTTTACACCTCCCCACAGGCCATGGGCCAATTGGTTTATCCTAGTAGCGGAGTGGGAATTTGTGAGCCTGGCTGACATCCGACAAACTGTGTGGTTCAGTAGCAAATGGCCTGTTTAAACTCAACACAAAATAAACACAAACATGTATGAAATTGTAAGCTATATTAAGTCCCTCAGAAAAGAGCATGCTGATTTTGTTTTGATGTTTTGCGAACGTTGTGCTTTGTAGGGAACTGTGGTGTAGTCCAAAAAGGCAGCTGGAGTCTTTTATCACTGGATGTTCCATGGGGGAGAGAAGGACAGGGGTGGCAGGCGTGGCCCGCGTACTCACGCGGCTGATTTCCGATTCAGGGACCCCGCGGAGACGGGCGTACAAGTAGAGGTGCTCCCGACCAGTCAGAAGCTCGTCAATGGCGTCGAACTGGGGGCAGTAGCCCATGTTTTGATGGACATCCAGGATGTTGCTGAGAATGCTGATGAAGAGTGACATAAACAGCTATGAAAAATTACATCAAATATTTTAACAATGCACCATGAAAGAATTATGTAAGAAAATATGAAGAAGAATGTGTTTACAGTATTTTGCAACAAGTAGCCAGACTGCACTGTGTGTGTATTTGGTGCTGTACTGGTTTGTGTTTAGTGTCATGTGAGCATGTGTATGTGCATTGCTGTGAGTGGGAGCGCTGGGTGTGGAAGTGTGTGTGGAAGCGCTGTGAGTGGGAGAGCTGGGTGTGAGAGTGTGTGTGTGTGGAAGAGTGTGTGGAAGCGCTGTGAGTGGAAGCGCTGTGAGTGGGAGCGCTGTGAGTGGGAGCGCTGTGAGGAAGCGTTGTGAGTGGGAGAGCTGGGTGTGGGAGTGTGTGTGTGTGGAAGAGTGTGTGGAAGCGCTGTGTGTAGAAGAGTGTGTGGAAGCGCTGTGAGTGGGAGCGCTGTGAGTGGGAGTGCTGTTTCCCTGGTCTTCACAGCACCTGTAACCAGCCACCGCAGCGTCCCCGGAGCTGACGTCCGTGTCTCCCGTCAGCATCTTGAAAGTGGTCGTCTTTCCGGCACCGTTAATGCCCAGGAGACCAAAGCACTACAGTAGACAATGTGGAGCCGAGTGTCACAGCGGCGTGACAGCGTGAGGGTAAAGTACAGCGAGAGTCAGGACCCGAGAGTCATGGGTCTCCAATCTACATGACAGTTCATTAGAACCTACAAATTAGTGTCTTAAATTATCCTGGATTTAAATAAGGTCACAATATTTGAAAACCAAATAGATATAACCACACTGTTGAATTAACCTTCACTAATGTTAATCAACTATCCTTGTCTCATTCCACCAAACATTCTCTGAGGTGTTCATATTTATATTCAAAAGTTCAAAGAATCCATTACATGGAAAGCATTCATGCACCTAGCATTAATTATATAATGATGGTATAGCTGTCCTGCCATCTGCCTGATCCGGTCTCAGGAGGTCAGACAACAGAGACACACACACCTTTTCTGCAGCTTTAGGGTTAGGGTTAGTAGTAAATGAAATAATGATGATATAGGGTTAGGGTTTTTAATGAGATCATGATGGTATGGAATTAAGGTTAGGGTTAGGGTTTGTAATGAGATCATGACGGTATGGAATTAAGGTTAGGGTTAGGGTTGGTAATGAGATCATGATGGTATGGAATTAAGGTTAGGGTTAGGGTTTTTAATGAGATATTGATGGTATGGAATTAAGGTTAGGGTTAGGGTTAGTAATGAGATATTGATGGTATGGAATTAAGGTTAGGGTTAGGGTTAGTAATGAGATATTGATGGTATGGAGTTACGGTTAGGGTAAATAATAAGATAATGATGATACGGAGGTCAGACATCAGAGGCTCACATACACATCTCATGCAGGGTTAGGGTTAGGGTTAAGGTTAGGGTTAGTAATAATATAATGATGATTTTGAGGTCAGACATCAGAGGCTCACATACACATCTCATGCAGGGTTAGGGTTAGTAATAATATAATAATGATTTTGAGGTCAGACATCAGAGGCTCACACACACCTCGCCCGCAGGGACGCCCAGGCAGATCCGGTCCACAGCTGGCCTCGTCCGGCCCACGTAGGTCTGTGAGGAGAGAGGGGCCAGAGGAGTATGAGGCCCGAGTGGCTTTTCTGAGACACCCGCCAGACCCCCAACAGGGGCTTGGCCACTACCTTGGACAGGTCCTGGATGTGTAGGATGTCCTGTTTGCTGCCGCCCTGATAGACCCTCTGCCTCTCCGTCGCCACATCCTCGTTCTCATCCAAAATCGGAGCCCCCCGGCCATCTGACATCCTGACAAACACCAAATTCAGTTTTGCCACGTTTGTTTTGCTTTTTAGTAACGCTCTGAAATCTCTGATCCGAGTTCACTCACCAATGGTCAAGGAAGAAGCGGTACTGGATGAGAATATTGAAAATGAAATACACGATGCCTTCTACTGCCATGAACGTCAGGTTCTTCCCCACAAAATCCCACCTAAACGGGTCAGAACTGTGCTGCTCCCCTGTAAGGTCAAATACAGAAGCCACCTCAGTATTCAGAAACACAAAACACACGCAACTTGTGGAATTATGGGATTTTGCCCAGTCTAGATCAAACATTCCCTCTCTCCCCGGACGGGGGGGGCTCATCGGATTTCCGCTTCACCCCGAACGGCGGTTAATGTACGCACCGAATCGGGCGTACACGTCCGTTACCGCCTGGTTCATGGCCATGTCTATCAGACCACGGCCCAGACAGAAGTGGGGAAATATCAGCAACACTTTCTTCAACAGCTCATTAAACTTGGTCAGGGTCTGGGGAAGCAAACCAATTATTCACTAAAACTCCAATCATTTGTCATAAAACAACTTAAAATCGCCTATAATAACGAAGTACATTATTTTCCTGCACGTAATCTTGCACTCTCTCTACGACAGTTAAACATTTTAGAAGGTAAGAACAGAGACTCTTGGGAATCTTTCGACTGTGAAGCGACACACTCCAGGCCACTCACCCGGTTGTTCTCGAACAGCTCCAGAATGAAGGTGATGGCACTGCTGTTGATCCCAATGAAGAGGTTGATGCAGGACAGCGAGACGTAGGCCGTGCTGGGGATGTTGAAGACGTAGGACATGGGGTACATCATGGGAGTCACTGACCACCTGCAGAGCGACAAGGCCAGGGAAAACAGTTGGCCTCTCCTGTTTGGAGTTTCATCTTGGCCTCCTCCCGAGAGTGAGATGGCCCAAGGCTCTGCATGTGATCGGTTTTGCATCGACAGCAAACAGATTTGGCGAGACCCCCGACTGTCCGATACCCCGTTCCACAAATCACATCATCACAGCGATTGGGAATACGAAGCAGGTAATTGGCCCAGCGTATAGGCCATCTGACAGGTCTGACATCTCTCAGGTTATGACCATACCTACAGTCAAAGAAGCTAACTTTATCTGATAAGGTTATGATTAAGAGACAGAAATTTGAAGCAACCGTTTACTGACTTACCCATACAGGAGGAGCAGAGCAACCAGGGCAGGGAGGTTAGCCTCTGAGGTGTAGCACTTTTTATCGAAGCCAATGAAGATCCCGACGACCATGGCGGTACTCACCACATAGTTCATCTGTGAAAGTAAAAGGAGCCACAGGCATTGGGGATGGAGAAGCGTGTTCACAGCGCTCCTGTAGTCCTGGGAGTGGCTACACCATACGTGACACTTACCATGTCCCAGAAGAAGTTGGCCAACCAGTAGATCAGCGGACTGACTCCGCTGACGAACTGGAGGTGCTTGGCTTTGGTGACCCTCTCCTGGATGAGGTAGAGGACAAAACTGGCGGGGATGAAGGACATGGCGAAGATCACGCAGATGGCCACCACCGCGTCCACTGAGGTCGACAGCCTATGGAAGCAAAGAGAACCCAGAGCGTTCCTTCTCTTTTTGGTACATGCTCGATCTGAACCGCAGTGTGGTTCAGAGACTCAGCCAAGGAAGTATCAGGACAAGGAAGGATGATTGTAAACGCTAATACAGAAGTGGAACTGAAAAGAGCACGTTCAGGGATTGAGTCTGCTAGAAAGCACCCTTCATTGAGTCTAGGCTCAGCTATTTGACCCAGGGCCATACCGAACCAGCCCGTAAGCTAGTGGAGGTCACTCACACGGTGACCTCCGAAAGCTGCTCCTTGGTGAGGTTGAGGGGGTGATTGATGGTCGTGATGCCGAACATGGCTGGGTCAGCGTTAGGCGGTAGATGAGCCCTGAGGATAGCGTTGTTAGCGACGTTGAGGAAGGACACCATGCCGTGCCAGCCCTTGTTGTTAAACCAGACCTGCGGCACAGAGAGGAAGCATGCGTGGGTGTTTCAGAGCGAAGGCTCACACAGAGCACAACCAAACCAAATACCCACGTGTGCTTGATAGATCCTGCTCACCTTCACATTGTATTCACTCTCCATGTACCTTAAGAAGGGTCCTATTTCCCTGATCGCAAGTCTTGAGTAGTTACCCTGAACAAAAATGACATGCCCATGATTATAAAACAGGGACAAAGCAAACTGGGACAGATGTGACTGGGGACAGAGTGGGGATAGGGACAGGGCGAGGATGGGGACAGAGTAGGGATGGGGAAAGAGTGGGATGGGGACAGAGTGGGGATAGGGACAGGGCGAGGATGGGGACAGGGTGGGACGGGGAAAGATGTGATGGGGACAGGGTGGGGATAGGGACAGAGTGGGACGGGGACAGGGTGGGGATGGGGACAGGGTGGGACGGGGAAAGATGTGATGGGGACAGAGTGGGACAGACATTATGTGATGTCCCTGTTCAGCTCGCTAATCACAACACATTAATCCCCTGATGGGTGATGGGTGAAAGTGCTGCATCTAGATAATCATTAGCCAGGCCTTTTCACTAAGCCTTTAAGCAATTACACCACTGTGGGCCTTATTTTTAGAATCAAGCTCTGTTTTCAGGACACACGCTGCCCAGGAAGTGTGACTGCACCGCCCGAAACTGTGCAGTCGGAGAAGAGGCAAAAGTGTACCCCGGTGATGTTGAGCATCCTTCCAAGCTGGGACAGGACGTCCTGGATGCTCTTTGGGTCTACGTCGAGGATAGGAAGCTGTCCACCAATCGAGATTCCGCCATATCTGAACAACACATGTTGAAAATGGCTTTAATGTTTCCTAATACCACTACCCAGGCTACAGTCTTAATATGACCACTAGAGGGAGTTATAATTACATTACTACCAGGCTCACAATAAGCAGTTTGAAGCCCTTTTGACTAATAAGGGTAAATCAAATTCATTACAATTTCCATAATGTTTTTTTAAAAAGGCATCCTAATAGCTTTGTGGTGGCTTTAGAAATAATAAAAGCGTACCTTTGTTCGTTCACCCAATATTTGCTTTTTAGACTGAAAAAACAAACACGAAAGTGTACATGTATAAAACCACCTTAAACTTGAATACGTTGCATCCATTATTAGCAAACAACAGTGAGACAAAATAAAATGATGTGAATTTAGACACGTCAGATGGAGGCACAGGTAAGTAGAAGAATAGTTGTTATCCTGTCATTCACAATGAGCAGACTATTGAGTGTTATTTAGCTGTTAAGTGTTACATCGGTCTGTGAACAGGTGAGAGACACTGGTGACATACCTGGCCTTGATAAGTCCCGGGTAGGTTTTGACCAGGTAGTCTGAGATGTTCCTGTCCGTCAGGTCTTGCAGCACATCACCCGTGGGCTGGATCCTCTGAACAACAACGCAAACCCCACAGAATTGTCCTCAGTAAACCCAGCACATGCATCTTTCCAGACCTATCAACCATACCATCTTACCATCTTGCCCGACAAAATTAAAACATGTCAACTGAGAGAGAATTCAACCTAAGCCCCTAATGGGAAAGCTCAAACATCAATCTAGGGTTGCCGTGAGCTTCCAAGGCTGGTGCCTGGAACACTATGACCCCTCCGAGGGAGTACTGGGCAGAGGGTGCATACCCACCTGGCGTGGGGGGAGCCCCCCAGCCCCAATGGGGCACACGGGCAGCATAGTCAGCTTCTTGCTGGTGCTGCACTGGCACGTGGGAGAAGGGTTTAGAGGGGTCCACTGTGGGCTCTGCAGGATGTTTGCAGTCACGGGGGGCACCTGGGGCACCGCCCAGTCTGTAGTGATGTTGTTACAGGGGAAGTTCCTGTCAGGAGGCAGGAACAAGCACAGTGTCAGTCAACCTACCACTCTCCTTTCCCCCAGACCCCAGTATTCGGAATTCTGGGACCTTCTGTTGATTATCCCCCCTAACTCGCCCGCGTGGACAACAGGCAACGCCCCCCATGGACTACAGCCACTGTCCACGTGGAGTACAGACAGTTTTTTTTAACTCAGACCAACAAATACATTTTTCCTTCAGAGCTACAGACACATTTGGTCACTCACTCTACAGGCTCGCCCAGCATGCATTGCGTTCCGAACCCAGGGTTATTTAGCAGCACCTCGCCAAAATTGTTCATCTGCTCGTTGTTTGGACGCTCGTTGCTGAAAACAGGAACAGGAATCCCTTATTGTGTTTTGATTTGTTTTGTTTTATTTTATTTGATATATCTGTTTGAGGGCTCCACGGGGGCATGTC
>JAOYSI010000241.1:0-18456 GCA_025775065.1 Hiodon alosoides | reverse complement strand
GAGAGAGAGAGAGAGAGAGAGAGAGTGAGAGAGAGAGAGAGAGAGAGAGAGAGAGAGAGAGAGAGAGAGAGAGAGAGCGAGAGAGAGAGAAACAACTGAATAATGGCTGAGGGAGCATTAATAAAACATCTCCTTCTGTTCCCTGCCTCCATTCAATATCCTCTCCCTCTCTCTCCGGGTGCCCCTGTGTCTCTCTGGCTCCAGTCTCTCTGCCCCCTCCCTCTTGTGCCACTGTCTCTACTGGAGTCTTCTGCACACAACCTGCTCTTAAAGTTATTTCCTAATAAATCACACCACCCCTGTTCCCACTCCTCCCCATGTCCCAAGCTCCCCCACCTGCAATGATCAAACCCTCTACCAGCTCCATGGCTAATTGGTGTCTGTGGGCAGGGATGGCGTCCCAGTGGCCCTCGCCGCTACCATCAGGAGGGGTCAGCCGCTGGTCAGGGCCCCCCCACGGGGCTGATTTATCAGGCTGAGAAAGTGGAGAGGGCCTCTCATCCTTCTGGGTGTTCTGACCCCAGCCTTACGGCTCCCGTAACCCCCTCAAACTCGCCTCCTACAGCAGACACACACACACACATACACACACACACAGGGGCCACTCACATACTTGCAAGTACACATGCGCACATACACACAGCCTCATGTCCAGATCTTCCTCTCTCCAGCCAACCATAAGGGGGGTCTGCCCATACGGTCTCCTGCCATAGTCTGGTCATAATCACACATAGTCACTTAATTTCTTGTTTGGCCTGTAATGAATATCGGCACAGATGCAGGCCCCTTATCCCTTTAAACCCATGCAGTAAGTAAATATTTTTAAATGTTTCATAAACTACTCAAATTTGTTCCCTTGAAAGATATTGTATGTTTGTGTATGAAATTATTTTCTTTAGAATTATCCGGTTTTAATAAATAGGTGTCCTCATAATGCTGTTAAAGATAGGTGATGAAGCCTTATTTACAATGCATGCTACTTTTCCTCACAGGGGACTCAGTATTACGTGCAGGTGTCTGCCTATAACATGAAGGGATGGAGTCCCCCACAAACGACTGTCCCGGCCTGTGCTATCCCCTCCAGTAAGTCTCTATCTGTCGCCTCCCCTGCCTCTCTCTGCTGAGGGGTCCTGAGCAAAGGCAGCACCTGAGTAGATAAGCTCTGTGATGTCAGATTACATTGAACAAATGAATACTGATATAAACATTTCTGTTATAAATGTATCTAGTTGTTGTTACTGTACATATGAACAAGGCCTTCGAACAGGGACTGGGAATAGCCAGAATGCCTTCACTTCTAGGTTGGCTATTTGCAGCAGTCAGCTGATGCTGCAGGGTTGACTGCTGGCTTGTGGTGCTCAGATCTCCCAGCTCCCCAGCGGTACCAGTGTATGGGTCCCACTACACAGCTTGCCTGGTATCTATAAACAGTCTAGGGGCTAGGCCTTTCATTCATGGGTGTAGAACTCGTGCAGAGTATTTGCAGAGGAACGGATAATGCTACGCAAGTGGACCTAAATCAGTGGGATTTGTTTTCCCAGCCTGAGTTGATGATTGTTCTCCGGGGCATTGGGGGGGGGGGGGGGGGTTCAGCAGGAATTTGTCCCCTGGGATCCACGTACAGACGTAAAATGCCATACTTTGATTTAAGCTGTCTGCTAAACGTTTTGTCTCAGGAAAGCCCCAGGTGTGGTGATTTATCGTACAGCATCAAGTCCTACTTTGCCTTCCAGGAGCGCAGGTCCCTTCACTTGGACTAGTTGTAATGTTTTCACTTTCAAATGCTGCGTAGTTGAGACTATCTCAGACATGCCCCAGTCTCTTTCTCAGTAGTGTGTGTTGTTTATGCCTAATGTTGTTTATGTCAAAACACCCTCTCTCACCCTCACCCATCTCTTCCTTGCTCAGTATTTATTTACGGTCTGTCCAATGGATGACCACTAAAGAACATGGGGCTGTTACAAAGCCATAACTCAGCTTGATGTTACACTGACAGTAAAAAGAGGCCATCCAGTTGTAAAATCTTTCAAATGAGATGTGCAAGTGTTTTTTTTCTTCTTTTTTGTTTGTGGTTTTTGGGTGTTTCCATGTTTGTTTATTCTTGTTCCAGACACCAATGGAGATTAATTGCATGTCTGTGAGTACATAGTGAAGCAGGACTATAATCCCCTTATGGCTTAAGACAGCCCAGTCATGCTGTCAGAACAGGGGCTTTTCTGGGAATCGGGGTACAGTATTCATAAGCTCCCCACTGGGGGACAGTTGGATGGGCAAAAACACCTGTCACAGTTTGCCTTCACATTTGGTTTTCTGTCAACTTCTAGCTTTTGTCAATTATCCAATTAACATTCCACTGACCCATGTGCACTGTTTTTCTCCTTTTGCCATTGGCCCAACTCCTCCCCACTTGGTTTTCCGTTTGTAACATAATCCCTGCACTTTTCTTCAGTAGGGGCGAGTTCTTGTTTTCTGGTTCTGGTTCTGGTTCTGGTTCTGGTTCTGGTTCTGGTTCTGGTTCTGGTTCTGGTTCTGGTTCTGGTTCTGGTTCAAAACTTAGTTAATAAAGATCATGTTTATTTCTTTGAGCTGTGCTTGGGTTTATCCTTGCTTTGGTGCTCCTGCACTGTGCGGCACCACCCTGTATCTTTGCCTCATCATTTTTGTCGTCATTGCACTCCATGTTCTCTGCGGCTGGATCTGTCTCCACAGCTACACTTTTGCTCCCAGTCTGTCTCCTGGATCTCTGTGTTGGGAAAGGCTTCTCTCCTTATTAACACAGCAAGGTTAAGCTAGTACCAGGCAGTGGTCTTCAATGCTCACCATGTTTGTGAGGGTTTGTGTTGCAGTGGCAGGAGGCAGGTCCTCTTCTGCTCTCTTGGTGCTCAGTGATGTTAGATGCACCTGGTCGTAGTGTACTGATGCTCACTGATGTGTCTCTTGGTCCGCAGGCTGGAGAGAGCTTGATGGACGAGCGCCACGACAGAGGGGCCAAAAGGAGGTGCTGGACCAGCTGCTGGGCCAGATCAAGGAGGCGCACCAACACTGCACATGTCATGGTGAGGACAGCACCTGCACCTCCAACAGAACACTGCTCACATGCGCCAGACTTATCAAAGACCTGCCCTGATCACAGAACTGCTCTGATCACAGAAATGGACGTAGTCCAGGTTACGTGGATTGAAAAATTTTCCTTTCATCAGTAAATTTTGGAGATAGTAAAGTAACAGGACAGTGATTGGTGATTTAATGCTGGCCACTGTAAGATTTCAGTTTTGACAGTGCAGCACTGTTGCACAGCACAGACTCTGGGAATGAGGGATGGTTCACATACGGTAGTCCGGACCCTCTGTTCGGGGTCACGTTTGTTTTTTTTGTGGAAATGGAGCCTTTGCTTTAGTTTCAGGAGTATGAATTGGCTACAAGGGCAGACCCTTGAGAAGCCCAGTTCTCCTGTCTGCTCCCCTGTTGCCCCAGCACCCCTCCTTTTCAAAACACTATTAATTAAACTGTGAAAGGAGCCTTCACTGAGACAGCGAAGCCAGCGCTGCGCCTACCTGCCTGTCAGGGCTCTGTGTTGGGGGGAAAAGGCTCCAGAGGCAAGGGCCAGAACTTGGGAAGGGAATTAGAGGAGCTCAATATTTCATGGAGAGAAAATTAGTACATTCTCCTCAAACAGAAGATTTATTGGTCTTGGCACAGGGTGCCAGGGATCCTAGGCGAGATTGCCTCAAGGCTTTGGGGGCCAATACTCTCTAATGAATTGCAAAGCACATAACCCCAACCCCCCTTCCTACCCCTCAATACGTCCCCCACCCCACCACCTAACTCACCCAAAATAAACAAACCCCCTACAGAGAGAACTGACCTCCCTTTCAGCCTGGGTCTCCAGTGACTTCTCTCCCTCTTTATTTTCTACCACACCACGCTCTGACACCTACACAGGGGTGTGTAAATATACAGACTCATGCTGACTCCCAACCCAACACAAATACACACCCCTACCTGAGATTTAGATGACAGGACCGGACTCTGGAGAGGAATGAAGAGAGGACAAGGCCACAAGAACAACATCAAAACCACTTTTCTTCATTGAATTAAAACAGCAATTTCCAGTGTAAATGCAGAGTTCACCTGATGAGCATACTACAGCACTCTACAGGCGTATTTTTCTGCAGGATACTGAGTCTGTCCCATGTCTGATTCATATTTATGAGCAGAAAATAATCTGGGGTTTTTACTATGTCAAATGCAATTTGTTCTATTTTCTATTGTTTGTGTTCATGTGTGTGGTGGGCGGTTGGGATTTGAGTATGTGCAGTAAACTGCCCTATAGTATAGTCTTTGGTCACAAAAACAGTTTGGATTATTTTCATAATAATTCAAAGCGTTTTTTATTTAAACAAAGATGATGCACTCACACGTACACACATAATGCCTATCACTGAGGATCAAAATTAACAAAAACCATTGATCTGAAAGTTAGGTTAACATTTATTGAGAGGCTGAAATTCTGTTTTGATATTCATTGATATTTGATATGATTTATTTCATGGGCTCTCTCTCTATCTCAGAGCAGTGCAAGGCTCCGACACAAGCCAGGAAACACTCTGTTTCCAAAAGCCTTCGTTACCTCTTCCTGCCGAACAGCAAATTCGTGAAAAACCTGAAAAGGTAATATACATAGAGTCTTATACCTGTGATATCTTCAAACCATTTATTTAGACTTCACCCATACTTAATCTTTTTGTCAGTCCAATACAATTACCTAATTTTCCCCCTGTTATTTTATAAAGGGAATTTCTCCTGTTACCTGCAATGGGTGAATTTAAAAGAGATAAAGTTGTTTGTGGCGACGACTCATGTAGCCCTACCAGTTCACAGGCCTGTAGCTGATACCCCCACTCTCACCATCACAGTCAGCCAGGCCGTGTGGTGGGGGCGATTTCCTGTGTCACCGTTTAAACTTGGACCATGGGGTGTTTTAGAGCACATGCATTGAAATTCAATTAGCTTGGTTTGAGTCAAGCTAGAGAGCCCCAAGTACACTCTATCCCTCCTCTGTTTTCACCTCTCTGACCCTCTCTGCCCCTGTACTAATATCCATGGAGTGGTTCTTCTTTGGGATTATGTCTGTGATATGCTGGTGCTCCATGTACAGAATGTATGAATCAAAGTAGACCCAACTTGGAACTGATCTGTGCTGTATTCTGCCTCTCTTTTGGAAAGGGGTCTGTACCTGACCTCCGTGTTCTACAGAGATGACAGTGTCTTGGTCACCTCTGAGGATCATATCCCTGTTGTGGAGATTGACGACTCCTACTCGAGCTCCCTCTCACAGGACTTCCTCTGGTTCACCAAGGTTTGTGGTTTTGTCAGTGATCACTATGCTTAGACTAAGCTCTGGATGTTCCAGCTGATGGTGTGTCTGTTCCCTGTCCCAGATGTCTTACCTGTGGGAGGAGATTCCTTGGCTCCAGCAGTGCCTCAGCTCCTTCCAATCCTCCTGCTCCTGTACCCTGCAGACACGTTTAAGGATGCTGCAGGCTGCAGCCCAACTCCAGGTATCACAGTCTAATGCCTGGTTGTCCCATACCTCCAGAGATACCCACGCTTAGTTCCTCACCGGGATGGTTTGTGTGCTTGTGTCTCCCAGGGCATGCTGGGAACACAGGACCTGGGGCGGGTGTACTTCGAGCCCATCAAGGACAAGCATGGGAATGCGCTGCTGGTGACTCTACAGGACATGAATTCCAGCCCCAGTCTGGATGGGATGCGTTGGACCCAGCTTTGCAGGCTGCAGCTCCAACGCAAGTCTGTCTCCTCCCAGGAACAGCCCACTGCCCTGGACATGCTGCTTGTGACACTCCACGTGAGTCTCAGACACGGCACACTTCGTCATTTAACATTCATCACTCAGCACACTTAATCATTTAACACTAAACATCAATCACTCAGCACTATCCACCATTTAAAAGTCCGTTCACACTGAATGCAGCTAAAGTATTGTTTTGAAAGTCAGCAGGTGGTGGGCAGAGCTGAGATTTCCACAACACACCAGTCCGCAACTTCTTTTGGGGTAGACCATTTTTAAACTTTGGCATTTCAAACTGTGACATAACTATCAGATAATAACAATTATTTAGCAAACATTATAGTTTATACAAGACGGAGATTTAAAATTACAGTGTCTAAATTTGTATGGTGTAACCTTGTACGTTTCAGTTCATCTAAATGGAAAATTTCAAGGCTTCAGAATCACCAAAATGCATTGATTACGAAGTCACAGCAGGGTGCTATAAGTAACTATAACTAGCTGAGATATTGCTACTTATTGGACATTAGCTATGTTGCTAATCTAGTTATCAATAAGTAATTTATGTAAGTTTAAATAAGTTTATGTGAAATATGTTGCTAGGTATATATATAAACCTAATGCTTGAACCAAGGAGCTAATGCCTGAAATTTACTAGCTGTCTAGACAGCTTTTTCACGTTTTAATGCATTTACCAGCAAAAAAACAAAAAAACAATTAAGATTTTTACTAGCCATGCAGACTGTATGCTTGCATTTTTGCTCAGTATGTAGATCTAAAAAAAATTTATGGTTTTCTTTTCATTTGGCTGGCAGTTTGGAAAATAGATTGGATAGAAACCTATGGTATGATCAGGCTATGTGAGTTTAAAAGCAATTTTGCTACTGGCTGCCTAGAGCCTAAGCCTTTTCCTGCTATGATTAAATATTATTATTTAATGAAATTATGAAAAATTAAATTCCATTTGGGGATATTATTTTAAATAAAACACAAACAGAATTTTAACAGAACAAATGATTTAATGGAACTTTTCACCATTTATAAAACTCATCCACATTACTCCGCAGTCTTCAGTATGTATAGTTTTTGTCAATTTTGAGCATTGTTCACTTTTTCAAAACAGTTAACACAAACCTACGATCTCTCTACAGTTCCACAATCACTCTATTCCTTTTGCAAAATAAGCTACACCTCTTAAAACACAAAATACCTGTCACTAAATTACTCATCAAAACAGTCCATCAAAACAACATCATTGCTTTCAAATAAGTTTATAATAAAAAAATAATAACTGTGACGGTCTATTATCTATTACATCTACAACCCAGAAGTGTGTGCCTGCTCTGTGAGTCATCCATTCTGAATATCATGAAATCTGTACAGTAAATTTACTCCTCCTGAAAAGGTACAACAGATCGGTCTCTGTCAAAATATTAAATTCCTAAGGAACAATAACAAGTTTTATTGAAAATTTAACCTAAATTCCGTAAAAAGCATATCAGTAAAATGCCTCATCAGTGCAAAAAAAAGATAATTCACTTACAGTAATAAAACCTTTGAGCTCTTTTGGGCCAGATGTCCTCTTCCAAGTCGAACATAAATGTAGCTGACATGCACACGTATAGACAAGCATCTGCGTATAAGGGATCCAACAAATAAATGTCCTTCATCCCAGTTTCTCTTTGTTCTTTTCATGTCGACTACCTTGCAAGCAAAATAAAAAATATCCCAGAGAATTTCGCAGGGATTTAGCAAATTTCAAGAATTCATGGATCGCACACAGCCATTTGCAGCTAAATTTGGATTTGTTCTTAAAAACAAAAATGCGAACTATAAAAATGTTTAAAAATGGTTGCAGTGCTGCGAGAAAAGTCCTGTCTTTAAAGTTTAATTAATGTCAAATGGCTAAAATAAACAGCATTAATTAATCTAGTGTAAATATGAGTAAGTATTATTTTAACCCTGAATTTTTCCCCTTCATGCAAAAACAATTTTTAATAAAATAATGTAGTTGAATTTGTGGCTTACTGTTCCATCTGAAGTGTATATGCATATAATGCCTCTTGGGAAAAGAGAGAATGTAACTGGCCAGCTGACGTTGCCTCTCTAATTTAATGCCCACGTTGTACTTTTCTGATGCACATTTTGGTTTTGGAATTCATCGTCCCCAACTGAACTTAACACTGCCTATAAATATTTATTCACAATTGAATCCTGAGGCAAAGGAACAAGTTGAATGTCAGTAGAATTATTTTGTAAAGCCTTCAGATATATTTACATTCACCTGGTGCATGCCTACATAATTTCAGACTGCATTCTTTCTGGTTTCATTGACACAATGCAGCTTCGTATTATAAATTATTTCTAAATATTTATTGTAAATGTAATGACTGGCCTCCCTCCAACTATGACAATATACTGATGCAGATGTACTATTTTCCCAGGAGCTCAGCTAAGCGTGTGGTTTATCCTAATCGTTGCAAATCCCTGAGATAAATTCTAAGTGCTAGTTTTAACCTGCATGTCTTTTGGAAAGTTAGTCAAATGTCCAGAGCTAGTTTAACCTAAACATCTATGGGAAGGTTAGACAAATGTCCAGGGCTAGTTTTAACCTACATGTCTATGAGAAGGTTAAAGTGCCAGTGTTCTTTGAGAGACAGCCCTCTTTGGTGTTACAGGAGAAGCTGGCCTATCACCGGCGCAGTAGGCAGACTCTCTCCCCCGGACTGTACCTGGGCTACCTGAAGCTCAGCAGCTCTGTGGACCAGATCCAGGTGCTTGTACCCCAGAAGCTTCCCAATGTCCTCTGTCATGTCAAGGTCCGGGACAGCTGCCACGTCTCCAGGTACAAGACCATCTGAGTGTCTGTGGAATCCGAGTGGAGGTCCTTCTCCTAAGCAACCTGAGGGATCACATAACTGTTGATGCTGATGTTCTGTGCGGGTAATGTTGTAGTATCTGGGTATTATTTTGTATGCATATAGTATGAGAACGAGAAAGTAAATGTAATTGTGAATTCAATATAAATCTTTGTTTGTGGCTCTCTTTGTGTATGTGTGTTTGTGCATAAGGGAAGAATGGCAGTGGCTGCAGGCCCTCAACTGCTTTGAGGAGTCTCTGGAGATGGACCAAAATGTCCACAATGCTGCCCACCACTTACTGCAGGACCTGCGGAGTGCATGCAAGGAGCTCATAGCCCACATTAAAATCCCTGTCAACCAGGTTAGACATACTCCAAGCCTGCAAATACATCTGCTTACTGTGTTTTGTAAGTTTTAAACCCAGGTAGGGTGCAAGTGTTCCTGGCATAACTTTCCTGCTCCTGTTTCCTCTCTTCTCCCTGTATCACGTAAAGGCACAGGACTTTCGCATTTACAGCCAGGAGGTGCTTGAGTTTAGTGAGAAGGTCTCCTTCTTGCTCCTGTTGCCCCCCTCAGATGATGTTTGTACTGCCCCTGGACAGAACAGCCCTCACTCACTGCGCTCTGGTTTCCTTACCCTGCCCCTGCAGATCTTCGAGTTGGGTGAGACCCACGTTATTATGCTTCTGTACGATTAGGGCTTTGTTTCAAACAATTGCAAGTCTTTCAATGCCTGTTCCAAGACCATGGACATCCATGCTGGGCGAAAGGACGACATCGCTATGATTTCTTTATCACGTAGTTCACTTCCACGCCTACTATCCGAGCTTCATAGGCCAGTACTGCAGAGTGTCGGCCCTGCTGGATCTGGAGTCGCTGATGTCCCAGCAGACACTGAGGGAGGCCTTCTCTGAGTCTGAGATGTTAGCGGCCAAACAGAAGCACCAGCAGGTGCAAGAGCACACGCAGGTGAGGGCTTGCAAACTCAGACAAATATCCATGGCTTTTCTCCTGAATCAGCTGATAAGTTATTCTCAGTCATCAGTAACTCAGCACATTTTCACCTACCTATTTTAAAGGGATGATTAAATTAGGAAGACACTAGCACACCTACTGAAAAGATTTAATTTTTCAACTAGCAAATGGAGGAGGTGTGGAGAGAGACACGATGGATCATGGATGCCCTGCAATATGCTCGCTACAAGCAACCCGCAGGGGGCATTTTTCTGGGCTGGATCATTGACTTCTCCCAGGTCGAGGCTCCCGAAAAGCCCAGTTCCTCATCTTCACAGCTGGATTTTCTGCCTTCCCCCGTCTCCTCGCCAGAGCTCTCCTATAAACACAGCTATGGTGAGCCCAGAAATACTGGCCTTAATTAGCCTTGCATATAGACTTTTCATACGTCTTGCGTCTATCGTAGTTACAGCACTTCTAGGACGATTTGAACATGTACTGCATTCTGTAGATTTCCACAGGCTCTCGGATGAGGAAGTCTTCCTTGCCACAGACAGTGACTGCGACTCCAGCTGTGCACAAAGCCAGCTGGACCTGTTGCCAATGTCCCTGTGCCCTTCGGCCGGAGCGCTGGGGGGCAGGCAGGAAGGCCTGAGAGACCCCGCCCCGGACATGTTCTTGGACGGCGACTTTGTCCTGCCGAGCCGGCAGATCGAGCTCCTGCGGGTCACAGAAAGGCGACAGGCCCTGTTTGTGCGGACCAGCAGTCTGGACATACCCCCGGTAGCAACGCCTGCCTCCCTGTGTGGCCGGCGCTCTCGTCCGGGGCCTGGCCGCTCCCTGTCTGAGGACTTATCTGAGCCTACAGCCATTAGCTGCAGAAAGGGCAGCCACATAACCCTCAGGGTCTACCCACAGTACGTCACAGGCTTGCCCAAAGACATCAGTATCAAGGTCTGTGTCTCATTCTACCCTGCTCTAACGGTAGCTAACTAACTAACGTATTAATAGCTTAGATGCAATTACATCATACCCATCAATTAATTTAATTTTCATCTTGTCTCCCAGCTGAACTGTGAAATTGTGAAACTTTTTCTCTCACTGTCTCTCACTTGGTCGCTCCCTCCATTCCCTCAGTTGCACGTGACCCAACACACTTCAACCAGGGAGGTGATCCGGCTGGTGGTGCAGGAGACGAACGAGACATCCCGGAGGCTGCTGGGAAGCCCCGAGCGGTGCACCTATGGGGAGGAGCAGCTGAAGCACTTTGGCCTGGTCCTGGTGGCAGATGACAGGGAGAAGTTGCTGCAGGACGACCTCCAGCAACTGGAGCTGCAGAGCCCCTGGGTGCGGGGCAAGCTGTGTGTGCGCCTCATGGAGCCCACATCCCCGGCACTGCAGCCCAATCACATCCCAGGCGTGTGAGGGGAGGGCAGAAAGACAAGCCAGGGTCCGTCACCATCCAACCTCAAACGGGTGTTGGGGGTTGGTCTCACACCTGCGAGCCTTGCACACGAACAAACATGGGGGAGATCTCAAGCTCCCTTCCTTAGTACTTTTACAAGCATGTTGTTTTTCATGCTCTCTGGTTATTCAGGTATCAGTACCACTGAGGGGAGTTTGTGCGTCTGTCAAGGCACAACTGCGGCTGTGAGATTTATTAAATCCTGCCCCCTCATGGTACTTTTATGCCATTTTATTTGTAATCTGAACAATTTAAGTGTAATGACATGGACTGGTCTCATTTGAAGAACACTTTTTTAAAAAGTACTACTATTTCTTAGCTATATGACAAGAATATCAGCTTCCCATACACAACAAAAGGACCAATGTTTTTAAATTACGCAGTCAATAAGGTCTACCATGAAGTAAATATTAACGTAAGCTTAATTAAATCAATTTTGTCAGCTCACGTCTCTCCATTTTGCTGATGCCCCCCCCCCCAATGAAACAGGAGTGTATGGACTGGCATTTCCCTCAGTAACAGTATAACGGTCAGTCATTCTCAGCCTACGAAGGAGAAGAAACCTGCCATGTTTCCCGCTCTCCAATGAGAGAGGCTAGCGAGCATGCAAAGAGGAAGAGGTGGAGAGACGTGATGGATCTGCGAAGGGCCACCTGGGAGCACCTCGCCTTCCTCACACAGACTCGTTTACCAAAGACTCTTTGAAGTTGATCTGATATTTATTTCACAAAATGCAGTGACTTGAAATGGTGAGCAAGTACATTTGTACTAAGGAACAACTGTAGGTAAAGGGCAAATGGAAATTAACAGAGATGCAATAGTCAGATTCCTTCTTTTCTTTTTCTTAACTTTTATTATGGAGCTTCCAGAACTCTCTGAAGTGTTGTAGCATGCTGTGTCAGACTAGGCCACTACAGTGTGTTGTATCCTACAGACTCAAGGTGCTCAAGGTGTAGCCATGAGGAGTGTTTGTTTCTTCCATTTTAACCTGTAATCTCATTGCTGATCCAGTAAAGTGAAATGGATGTGTTCTCTTGCCATCTCCTTTCAGAAGTAACCAAATGAATTCTGTTTCATTTAGCCAGCAGGCCCCCCATGTAATTGGGGCGAGTTGTTTTCTGTGCATTTCACAACCTTAGTTTACTTCTGATGTATTGCTCCAATAGGAAAATTAAGTCTTATAAACAAATTATATTTCTTGTGATTGTAATTGAAGTCATGGATTAACTGATATTGTTTTGTCATTGTGCTTAATCCTAGAATTATTTAGTACAGATTTAACAAGGGTAAAATACAAACACACAAAATTATTCACCTTTCTGCTGTCCACAATACCCTGTGTTTTTGGGCTTATAGATTCCCTTGCCAAATGAAAAAGCCCCAATTTAACAAGGATATACTTGCAGATGCACTGGGTAAACTCATGAAGGAGACATAACGTCATTTTGGAAATCTATTTTTATTGAACAATAAATGAACATTATAAAAAGTGCAGTTGTTTTGATGATTTATTTAACAGATCTCTGCCCATCTTGCAGTCTACAGTCCTTGTTTGCTCTTCAACGGGAGGCATTGGTTGATCTGCTTGATAATTCTATATGTTAGAAATACATTTCAAGTTTTCTCTCATTATTTATCCTCATATTTCCTTCCCATGCTTTTAAGTTGATGTTAAATAAGAGACACTGTCCGTGCTGAGCTGGACCTCTCTGTTCTAATATACAGACTCGAGGAATCCCTCCGCACACATTACATATAACCTATTGTAATGGCGGGATATTTATATGGTGAAAAACTGATATATATCCTATATAAATGTGAATTTGCATGCTGCGTGTTATGATGCCATGAGAGATGCCAGGTTTACAACTTGATGACACAACAGTCAGTTATCCCAAAGGCTTCTTAGTCCTATTTCATTCGAGTGTGCTTGTGTTAATGGCCGACATCACAAATATCTTAGCTTCACTAACGGAAAGGACAACCTTTGGCCCCTCCTGCCTCCAGCCTAGACACCATAACTGAGTCCATACTATGCCCCCTGGTGGAGAGCGGTATGTAAAGTTGTCTCTGCAGCTTGTGATATTTGTGAGCATCCAACATAACTGTTGAGCAAATATCTTCATAAACACTTTTTCTCCAATGAGAAAAACCAGGACCAGTCTCTCTCTGCTTTGCATAATCAGTTTAACTCAGTCAAACCATTCACACACAATTCATACTGATTGATTAGCTCCTCACCCTCCTTTCATCCCTCTCTCAGTCCTTCTCTCCTTATGATCTGTTGTCTGATATTTTTATATGTTTTTTTTCCAGGGCGAGTGGGCTACTTGAGCGACATGCTACAGTCAGTGAGCACAGCTCTTAAAGGCACCGCACTTCCCTCCTGGGGGTGAAACTCTTGTGTGCTTCTTTAAGACGAGCACTTTGCAACAGTAATTTAAGAATTGCGCCGGAATTCTGACACCTCCTAATTTTAAACCTGAAGACTCTGGGAAGAGCCATGCTAATTTTAGGTCCTGGCACATCCTTAAATACTTTAAAGAAAACATTCCGGAAAGTCCATGAATAGTCGTGATTCACACTCATTAAAGAAATTCAGAAGAGCAATTTCTCCTCAACGCAGAGGTTCCTCTTACATGTGGCTGGGTGTGGGGGTCAAAAAGTATTTTTTTCCCCTAACTCAAATTAAATAACATGTTTCATTCAATTTAGTCAGCAAAAAGACAAAAATTTGCTGGTGTCGACCTGAGTGAAAGCAAAAGCCTGGTATCGGATTAAAACTTACCTAAACTCAGGAAGCGCAGATAATCCAAAACTGTGATCCGATCATCTGATCCACCTGCTCCCAGGAAATGGGCATAACCTGAGCCCTCAGATCAAAACATTCCTGTTTGGGAGGCTTTTCGCAAACTCCTGACCGGAGACATGATCCCTGCAGGAGTTCACATTCTAAACCTGAGATGTGATCCTCATTCCCCGCACATGGTTCACAGCAGACCATCAAAGAGCATGCATCTAATGCCACGACCTGTTTGTGACTTTCACTGAGTTTTGTATGTTTATTATGTTCGTTTGCCTTCAGCTTGGGAAACACACTTACAGGAAAGGAAGAAGAGAAGCAAAACCTTTGGATATCACTGCTTTTTAAAAAAACCTTGCAGGGTCTCAGCTGACGCTTTTATGCCGTACAGTTTTCACCTAGTTACTGGCCCTGACATTGATCAGTCCTTCTGCAATTTTAGTTCCAAAAAATACATTGGGAGACATATTTATAGGCCATGGTGATTTGAAAACCAGGTAGGATGACAGCCGCCAAATGCACGGTTCGACGGTTCGAAGTGGTGAGATTCACTTTAAACCTGTCCAAAATGGTTCTCTAATTGCTTGACAACAAATTAAGACATCTCATTTAAGATACATTTGTAGATACACAGACTGGTGTACTGGTGCTTGATACTAGACAAAATAGCACATCTAAATGGATGGTGTTTATTCCCTAGTTTGATAGGAGATGCACAGGGGCTTGATGTCGGGATGATGTCAGGCTGACGGGCCGTTTCTCCTGAGGTAAGGAGGTGAGTTTCGACAGCAGGCTAAGGTCAGAGTGCACATAATCCTTTCCTGAAAATGATCCCACCCCAGACACAGAGATCCAGAAAAAGAGAGGAATGACTGGCGGGGGCTGATTTAAAAGAAACTTTATTAACCTAAAGCTCTATTATATATTAAAAAAAAAAAAACGTTTTGGTTCTTGCATAACAGAATTTATTTATTTTTCACACACATATACAAATGATTTAATTATGTAATTCAAATTCAACAACTGCTGGTTGATTTGCTCAATTTTTCAGTTGATTTACGCAGCATTGAATTTATAAATGTCTTTCATTTATTATAATATTTAGCAACTGTTGATTAAGGTGAGAGAAAAATGCAGCATTGCATAGCTCCAGCTGATCACCTGTTTTCCCCAGTTCTGCTCCTTGGCTGTCATTGAAAAAAAAGTGAACAGCCCATAGATTACTGAATCACTCAGCTCTCTCCCAACGGCCTGTAAACCTTTAAAGCACCTATAAAATACTTGGCAAGGGCTTTTTGAAGTTTTTATGAAGATCTGCCTTTATTGTTCCCCAGAGATGAGTCCAGCTCCACTGGCGCCTCAGAGCTTTCTGTAAGTGCCAGTGAATTTAAGAGAAGAGAGGGAGGGGCTGGAGGGCTGTAGGGCTGGAGTGCGGGAGGGGGCTGGGGGGCTGTTGTTTGCGGAGGTCCCAAAGAGGGTGAAGAGAAGAAGTCTGTAGATCTGAATGTCTTTGTCTCGGGCTATGTATGGGGATGCTCTCTCTCTCTCTCTCTCTCTCTCTCTCTCTCTCTCTCTCTCTCTCTCTCTCTCTCTCTCTCTCTCTCTCTCTCTCTGTGAAGACACAGAGACACAGCACAGACCCTGCCCACTCCCGTGTCTCTGAAACGCCCCGACGCGGAAGATAAACTTAGATTCTCCCTCCCTTCGTGGTCTACTTTAAGCACATACAAGGACATTCCAGGCTCTACATCACATTAACAGGACTAAAGTCAACAGAGGGAAACCATAAAAATAATGCTGATTCATGTTTATCTTTTATAATTCAAACAAGGGAATTTAACTATTATTGTACATAATTATTGCAAGTGTAATAATTATGTCACTACACAATTTTGTTGATATATTCCAAATATAAAGATATACATTCACATTATTACTATATCGGTTTAGCATATCAGACACTGCAGAATACACAGACTGTATATATTTTATATTTTATATTTTACAGATTACCCCCCCCCCCCCAAAGAAATACAGTCAACTGCAGTGGTGTTTCAGCAGTGGTGTTTTTAGACCGCATGGTGTCACACCGCTGTTTAATTAAAACATTGCGTGGAGGTGCAAAAAAGATTTGATTTAAAAGCCACACTAGTAAAGCTGCTTGATACCTTGCATAATTGACTAAGCCATTTTATTTTGTTATAATTTATTTACTGGGTGTCATGTGTGACCATGCCTCACTGTAGTCAGGCGTAACAGGTAGCCACATGTTAACGGATGGGAACTTGTAGTTAAATTAGCAATTTGTTATTTATTTATTACTGATCAGGAACAGCTAAACTACAGGATTGTGTCTCGGGATACATAGACATTGCTTGCTTGTCAGTTACCCAGACACATATTCCGTTTGAGAATGCATGCACACTGTAGGCATTCGGAGTAGAAAAAAACATTAAAAATTAACTTTCGTTTGGAAATTTCTCTTTACCCCATACAGTTTCTGGCAAAAGCGACGTAATAATATGTTCACAGGGAAGCTTATTTTTCCTGTGTTGTGTGTTGCTATTTATTGTTCTTTTTGTGATCTGATGGTTGATTGTATTGACGATGATAGGCTCATTTTGTTAGGCTACCGCACGTGGGGCTCATGTGCCATGTGCAGACAGAGCATTTGAGCAGCGGCCTATTGAAAGCTACCTCCAGGTTACACATCCTGCACAAGTGCAAATGTACGTGTTAAGATATATTTGTACATCTATACAAATGTTTAACTGGCTATTTGATTTGATTGCTCATGAATCATTCTATATTCAATAATATATAAAATAAAATCAGGTTAAATCAAGCCATTGACAATTAATTAAATTTAAAATCAGTAGCTGAGGTATTTATTTTGACACAGCCTCTCTTGAATGCTGGCAACGTTTAAAACCAGTGCTCTCCCATGGTTCTCTATCCCATCCGAATTGTGACAAAACAGGGGAAACAACAGCTTTTCCTAAGCCTCTCTTTATATTCTTGCCAAAAAGCCTGCTGCCTGGTTGGAATGCAAAAAAAAAAAAAAAATTCAATAGAGCAATAAGAGCATCCACCACTGAGGAACAGAAAAAAGGCAAGAAGCACGATTTAGCAGGTCTCAACCTTCAGAGTTAGTTTTCCTCCAATAATTTCATGGTATGACCATCTATCTTAATAATTTATGTTATTTAACTACCAATAAGCCCGCTTAAGCCTGGATTTTTATTTGTGCACATATTTAATGAAATGGGGGGGGGTGGTGTCGGCTCCCAGATCTACACTGTTGCACAGATGGGCCAGGAGACAGGCGGGAGTCGAAAGCTGGCAAGCAGAGGTTCCCTGAGATGGATGGAGTTGAGGAAGAATGCTGAGGGGGCCGGCCAAGCGCGCCACAGGGCCGGCCAGGGCGACTGAATGGGACGTTGTGTGACAGATCCGGTTTACTGGTACCTCTACGGTGTGATCTACAATCAGTGCCCCTCCTCCCCCATTTGGGGATGATGTCATGCCGTTTGAAGAGAGGGCTGCTTTTAAGTGTGCGGGGAGTTTTCATGAGGCGGCGGAGGGCTTCACCGAGTGGGTGCCAGGCTGAATAGAGGCTCCCTGCAGGTCGAGCCCCATTAGGCACGCTCCCATCTCGGCATCAAAGCCCGGCTCCATTGCCTGGGTTGTTGTTGGGTTTTTTTTTTTTTTTTTTTTCTTAAATATGATCGCTCTGATGGATGGAGTAATGATCTGGGAGTCTCCAGTGCTCTGCTATTGTTCTGTGCCGGTGTGGCGCTGTATCCGTCTCTATAGAAACCAGCACTGCCTCTGAAGGCATGCTTTCATCTCTGTAACCTGCACACTGGTAATAAGGGGTCAAATGGGCGCCCTCACCCTATATACAGCGTACACTGTCTCTTTTCCTATTTCTTTATGTCATACATTACGTTAACATGCACCACTAAAAATTTGGTTAACTGTACCTCTTCTTTGTGCAGTCACTGGGATCTTAAGCTTTGAGTTTTTAACCATTCAATTCTCTTCGCCTTTTCTAACGACTCCTTCTTGAGATCCTTTAGGTATATTTGTACATATTCCTGTTTTGAACTGTAGCTAACACACATATTTACAGCTTGTGCAACATTAATTATTTATTTCCTGCCTCGGCAAACATATGTAGGCAGTTTACACACTCAAGGCAGCGTTGAGAAATATTCTCAAAGTGTGCTCACAGCTAACTGCTACCCAAAATTTGGGTTTGTTAATTTGTTTAAATATTTGTCAAAGACGTAGTGGATGCTGTCTAGGCTATGATTATTTGGGGCAACCCAGTGGGCCATACCCTGTTATATAAGATTACAATGTCAAATACATGACGGGGTGGGTTCGGACCACCTTCATAGCCATGTGTTGTTTCCGGCACCCTCTTTGTATGCTGCCATAGATGTATGTAGCTGTGACCACTCATAAAGTTTCACTTAAAAATTTTTCAAATTACTTAATTTAAGATCATCCTGCTTTCATAGATAACCACTAACAATGTGCTATCTCTCTCTTT
>JAOYSI010000240.1:0-18459 GCA_025775065.1 Hiodon alosoides | reverse complement strand
GTCAATAGCACCTTTGGAAATATATTTACTGAGAAAAATGGTGACGTGTTCAATACTTATTTCACCCGCTGTATTTATGTGTGTGTATATATATATATATATATATATTACCAAAAGTTATCTTACCACAAAGTTCTCCTTTAAGAGGATCAGTAACATTCAAAGTACTGTGTATATCACAACATGACAAATTTCCTTAAATCCATGAATGCCTACAATCTGTAATTATCTTTGACATGTTTAGTAACTAAACATATTTAATGTAATTACTAATATCTATCTATAACTTTAATATTTAAAACTATTAACTTTAAAACTTAACACTTACTGGAAGCGTTACTGTTCAAAATCCTTTTAATGTCCAAAATGGCTATCGGAAGACTCCTGGAAAACAGTGGTACAGAAAACAAGTGGATTGCCTATAAAAGCGAATTAGTTGGAAGTAAGTTTTTTTTAGCTGATAACCAAGGCAGCTTCCGGTTCTTTGGGTGGTCAAGGTGGCCAGATGATGATTTAGGGAGTTTGTTTTGTAATCTTATGATAACTGAGCTGTAGATATATTTGTTTTTTTTGACCATGAAAAAGAGAGAGAGGGTGAGGAAAGGAATGCCATGGTTATATATATATTAGGAGGTATACAGTCAGCACAAAGATTGCATCCAGTGTAACATGTTGACGCCTTACCAGTGGCTTGATACAAAGGGATGAAAAGCAATGTTTCAAGAACGACCATCCAAAGAGGAATCCTGACTGATATGGAGCAGTCTCAGCAGCAATGAATTTGGGCATAGATAACTGTAGTTAACTGTAGTTAACTTAACCAGCACTGTCCCTTTGCAGGAGCTGTATCTAACATTAATTATGTACTTTTTTTAGAAAAATATATATTTTATAATAATAATTACTTAACAATATGCATGTTTTGCATGAATTTAAATAATGGTATACCAAAACACTTTTTTCATGAGAAATGAAAGTGTCACAATTCATGCCCGGTTATATTCCACAAACCTTTGGAATACCCTCACTGAAGTTGCATTCACGGGCTTTGTAGTCATAGTCTTGATGTAGTATAATTAATTAATACAAAGATATCCACTTCAGTAAAGTATAAGGTCTCTATTTACCTGTTAACCCACCCATCCATTAACCCAGATAAAACACAGAGTCTGCCCCCAGAGTGGCTCAGTTGGTTAAGGTGCTTGTCCAAGTGCAGACAGAGCCCTACATGAGTGGACTGCTTCAAATCCAGCTCATGTGATTTGCTGGTTGTGGCTGGGAGAGCACAGCAGAGACGTACAATTGGCATAGTGGTGAGTTAAACCAACAGTGCTTCTCTTGGTTCATTGCTATCGTGTATTTCCTACAGGCTTACACTGTGTGTGGTAGTGGGAGTCATAGCAACAAGCTGAGATGCACTGCCTTCACAAGTGTAGCTGGGTAAAATAAATCATGTAATGTTGTGTTTTCATAAAGCTCAACCATTGCAAATAAATTGGCTGACATTTGTTCAGTAAATACAGATGCAAAGCAATTCAATCACTGGCTGGTATGTCCATACATCCCACATACATACATCTCTGCTGACATTGTGAAATAGTTACAGGGATTACTAACTAAGGATGGACACACACTTTTTCTTTTCTCTAGCATGTATAAACAGATTTGCCTGGGTACAGAGAAAGAACATAAATAAAAAAATCAAGACAACCTGTTTACATATGGGCTGGAACAAATTAAAGCCATTGCTAACTGAAAACTAGTTTTGGGCATTAACTCTCTCTCTCTCTGGTTGTGTGTGAGTGGTGTACCTTTTTCATCAGGTTTTCTGTGGTTTGTCTTGTTTACGTGTTGTAGTTTCACCCAGTTTTCATCGTGTTTCTCCCTGCACTGTTACACTGCAAAATTTTGGGACAGTGGGTTAGGGTGGACATTTTTCTTTTTTTGGGTTGTTTTGAAAAAGTAGTCCTGAACGATACACAAACTACAGTGTTCCCACTTGTCAATCCGGCAAGGAGGGTAAGTATTTCAAATGTACCACCATTACTTAGAGATGCAGTATTGGAGCGAGAGTTTTGGCCAACTGGTATCAGCAATTAAGGAACAACTTATGGGTGGGAATCCTTCCTTATTGAGAGCCTAGGAGACAATTACACATGATTTTGAAAAATGAAAATGATAAGTTAAAAAAAAACTTTTAGGTTTAGGATTCAGGGATTTGATTGTGTGGTTTTTGCATCAACTGACACCATGAAGTCTTTTGGGTGTGGCGAGGAGGGATACATGGTGCATCCATGCCTGGAGAGAGTGCAGGCTGAGCCGCAGAGCAGTGGTAGGGTCCAGCCGGGCCCCAGTTTGGCTGCTGCCGAGTCAGACAGGGAAGTAGGCCCAAGAAAGGCTGAGCACAGGGATGTAGAGTTGGAGAAGAGAAGCGGGTAAGTGTCACTATGCCAGCTAGGCAGGGAAAGGATGAGTGACGCATGGATACGGCTATGTCTGTTGCTGAGGCAGTCCTAGTAGGAGAGGGGAGTGAGCATATGGAGGATGAGGAGAGTTTTTAAGGTGCCTACCACCAATCAGAAGTCTGGAAGTAACAGCTCTTTGAGATGGAAGAGAATGTTAAAACGGTCAGAGTCTAAAACGCAGAGGGCATTAGATGAGCACACTGGATGAGAAAGCAAGCTTTGTTCGGAAGAAAACTGTTCACAAGCTGAGCACGCCTTTTACCAATAAAATTGAGTTTTCGCAATCGTAAGCGATTCAGAATGTTTTGATATACATAATCAGTTATCTATTTCCTTGATATATATATATATATATATATATATATATATATATATACATACATACATACATACATGCATACATACATACATATATATGCGTGGCACAGACGAGGCAAACCAGCAGAGTTTAAGAGCCGAAGTGTTTATTAAGCTACCAACCAAAAACACCGAACTAAAGAACTGTAAGTGGGAGTTAGGCGAAGGTGAGGGTGTTCAGGGGAGGATGAGGAGGGCTGGGGTTCGGTCGGCTGCAGAGTTCTTCCTCCTCAGACTCTACAAAAGACATCAACACCAGTCAGTACAGTTGGAGACTCCCCCTTACTGAGCCCTGCAGGGCCCTTTTGTAGGGAGGAAGCCAATTAGGGGAATGGCCAGCAGCTGTTTCTCTTTCCCTAGGGTAAGTGGCTGTAAGTGGCTGCTTGATTGAATGATGAGGCCATCGGCGCTGTCCACACTTGAGTGTGGAGGGTAGGTGCTGAAAGTCCGGGGATCTGAATTGGAGCTGTCCCCCGGTCCTGACACTTCCTCCTGTGAAGGCAGGTGACCCCTACCGATATCGCCGGCAGGCGAGGCACAGACAGGGACTCCCATCCCCGCACCACAATACACATTGTAGCGACAGCTAGCGAGGCACGGCACAGATTTCTACCCACTTTTTGAGCAGGCTGACATGGTACACCTGCTGCGGTCTCCGTCGGCCGGGTTGCTCCACCAGGTATTTGCCTGAGCCGACCCTCTCTCGGATGTTGTAGGGCCCCTGCCAGGAAGCAAGGAATTTATTCTGGCTGGTCAGTACCAAGAGTAACACTCGGTCGCCTGGCTGGAACTCGCGGGGTTGGGCCGACCGGTTATCGGTACGCTGCTGGGCGCACTGGGCCTCCTCCATGTGCAGGCATCACCTGCTCTATCCAGTTCCTCATGTCCTGGACATGTTCAATGAGACTCCGATGGGGGCTGGTTGGTCCTCCCAGGTCTCCTTGGCGAGGTTGAGAAGTCCTCAGGGTCGCCGCCCACACAGGTGTTTGAATGGGGAGAAACTGGTGGACGCTTGGGGTACCTCCCGTATCGCGAAGAGGACATACGGGAGGGGCTGATCCCAGTCACGCCCGTATGCAGCGATTACCTTCCGGAGCATGCGCTTCAGGGTTTGATTGAAGCGCTCAACCAGGCCATGCGGATATGCTTGATCCACAGCAGGCGACACACGTTAGTACGACTCACCAGCTCCCGGGCGATGGCTTTTGAAGTCGCCGTCTGCAAGGGAATGGCCTCAGGATACCTGGTGGCGTAATCCACGATTACCAGTAAATTCTGGTGGCCACGGGCAGAACGCGGGAGAGGCCCCACCAGGTCCATCCCGATGCGATCGAAGGGGTTCTCGATAACAGGGAGTGGAATCAGTGGCGCAGGCGGGGGTTGGACTGGAGAGGTGCGTTGGCAGTTGGGGCAGGCCTGACAGAATCGCTGGACATCCCAGTGGAAACGATCTGCCACTCTTTCCTGGGTCTTCTTCTGTCCTTAGTGGGCCCCCTGGAGATGTGTGTGGGCCAGGGCCAGCACCTGGAGAACGTAGGGAAGGGGTATCACCAGGAGTTCCTTCTCCTCCCCACGACGTTGAGTCAGGTAATACAGAAGCCCGTTCTTTACGGCAAAATACCCCTGAGGCAAAGGTCCCTCCCCTCGCTGGACCCCTCCAGCACATGGACTTGGCTCCAGGCATGACGGAGACGGTCGTCTTGCAGCTGCATAGTCCCGAAGCTCCCCTGGGGCAGGACCTGGCTAAGTCAGAGAGAGAGGCGTCAGGATGGAGCTCACCTTCTGCGTCAGCCTCGGCTGTGTCATCTCCAGTGGCGGCACGCTCCCCCAGCCAAGTTGCGTACGGCTCCGGCACTAGTCTCTCCTGGATGGGTGCTGTTGGGGCCCGGTGGGGCTGTACCAGACTGACAGAGCTCCCCGAGTCATCCAGGGTCTGCCCCCACACAGTCACAGGGCAGCGCACAGCGGGGCTAGGCTCCCCTCACTCCATCAGCTCCACGACCAGACACCACGCATATCCCTTTTGTGGGGAGTGAGCCAATTAGGGTAATGGTCATCAGGTGTTGGAGCATGGACCGGCGGTGCTGAAAGGCAGGGGGGTCGATGGGCGCTGTCCCCAGTCCTGAATTTTCCTCCTGTGAGGGAAGGTGACCCCTGCCGGTGTCGCCAGGGAGCGTGCAGGGGTGGGGACTGATATCATTTCTGGATAATCACCATCCCTGCACCACTATATATATATATTGGTGATTTTAACCCTTTCTAGAATTCTAGAATTCAGAAGCATCTCAACTCAATATAAGTTTTCAAAACAAGCAGTATTTATGTAAATGTTTAGACATTGACAAAACTGCCGGTGCTGGTGTGCTAACCTAGTACCAACTGACTGATATCATTTTGTTATTTATAAGCTGTTTCAACCATAAAATCATTAAACAGCAGCTTATTATTACAATATGGTACATTAAACTAGTGAATCAAATGCAATAAAACATCTAGTAAATGTTACTAATCCTAACAAACCCCTGCTATTCTGCCAAAGATACATACAGTACATGTTTGACTTTTGGTGTCCCAACAAAGATTGTCGTCAAGATAAAGAACGATCACCTTTCACTCCCTTTTTTCATGAGACGAGTATTTTTCTTGGAAATTATATTATCTTGGACAACACCAAGAATGCATTGACTGATGACAAACAAAACAAACATGGCTGCGCACATGACTGGTAATTTTGTGTAGTTGCATCACAAAATGTGAAAATATTAGGTGCACGCTCCAACAAAAAACTCACGCCAGGGGAGATTCAGGGAATATAGAACATACCTGTCAATCTGAATTGGTTCAATCTGAATCGGGCACGGGAGATTAGGAAAAGAACCGTTTTTTTCCGAATTGGGTTTAAAATAAAGGTTTGTTTTGCACAGAAAACGCACAGCGACAATGATATTGTGGTGGATTGGCTAAGGGAGTGGGAGGGCACTATGGTGTTCATTCACTGCTAGTGCAGGTGTAGCCATCCTGTTCTCAAAGAATTTCCTAACTTTGTCATATGAAGTGGAGGAGGTGGTAGAAGGTAGACTCCTTAAAGTCAAGGCAATGTTTGAAAATGTGGTCATGGTCATGTCACGTCTATGCACCCGTGGTGGCCCGAGAGAAGGTCCTGTTTGTGGAGAGGCTTTCTGATATTTTAGCGAACAGCAATAGTGAGAATTCCTTGGAGTGGATTTTACCTGTACTGGCTGTGATTTATACAGGAATCATGAAGAGCCCCACATGGCCTCACGTTGTAGATTGATTCATCTGGTGGAAAATCATGAGTTAAGTGACATATGGTGCAATCAGAATAGTAGTACTGTGCAGCATGCATGGGCGCATTTAAGAGATAACTTCATCTCACTGGCTAGGTTATGTGGAAGAATATTCTGGTGGAAATACTCTGTAAATAAGAAATATGACACTATGTTTCCTGAAGTGTTTTATTGCCCCTTTTCATTTTGTTAAGTTGCCCTTTTCCCGTGTGTTTAAAGACTACCTTTCCCAGAGGGGAGGGTGGAGGACAGACCCCTAAGCAAGTGGCTTCACTGGCATGCTGTTAAATGACCCTGTTTTCCAGACTGTTTACCCCCCTCAATTGAGTTATCCCCTGCTATCACTATGTGGTCGCGCCTTGTCTACTGTTCTGTAAACATCCTGTAAAATCCATTTGTCCTGTATGTAAATTGTCGACCCACCCTGTTTGTCTTTGATGCTGGCCTATTAGAAAGCCATGTCTGCCTGTATGCATCAGAGATGCTTCGGTAGACTTAGGCGCTCTGCTCTAACCATCTCTCCATTATGGAATGTGTTGAATGTCTTGTGTTTTTTGTAACAAATACAGACTAAATCTGAAGCTTTCCTCCTTAACTGAGTAAAGACCTTTTTTCTTCAATAGTGCGATTTTTGTTTCATAGTTATTTCATCATCATTCGCAGGTGGTAAAGCCAATGTTTTTTAGGTCAAGTATATTTTATAGGTTTTCAAAACTAAAGAGGCCAAGTTGGCCAACCTGCTGGATATAAAAGCATATGGGGGATTGGTAAGGTCAAGGTTTCATATTATCTCTGAAATCCCCATCCAGGTTCTTCTTTGGCCTGGAGAAAAAAAAACAAAATAAGGCCAGAGCAGGATTATGCACTGTCTCCACTCTGTAACGGGCAAGAGCTCCAGTGTTTTCCAGAGATACGAAAAAGGGCTGTGTTGTGTTTTTGTGAGGACATGTGGCTGTTATTTGTTATATTATTTATTTTTTGTTGGTTGTTTTTTCGCGAGACTGTGATGTATTATGTACATGATAATGTGATTGTATTGAGTGGCACAATAAGGGTGTGTTAAACTCAACTCTCTCCCTCCCACTCTTTCTCTCTCAATTCAGTTAAATCTGATTATTGGGATTACTTCCATTGTCAGCATTGCCAAATAATTAACAAAGAACTAACAAGAACAACACTAGTAAACATTATTAACACATTTAAATAATTATTAACTAGGCATACAAGTTAAATTCAACACAACACTGGGGTGTGTTTGGTGGGATGGAGGAGTTGCTGGGTGTAGCTCCTCTCTCAGACTCTCAGAATGCTGCAGCTCCTATCTCAGCTTGGCCAGCTCTTTTTTCAGGGCCTCGTTGTCCTGTCACAGTTTTTCCATCTCAGTCAACCTGCTCAAAGTGAGTTCACTGAACCCTGCAAACTCCACTTCCAGTAGCAAGAGGCATTCTTTCAGGTGCTGCACTGTGCTGGTCAGCCTGGGTGCGAGCGAAGTGGACTTGGGGGTTGCATTGAGAGGACTGCAACGGGGTTTGGGCTGCAGTGTAGAGGGCAATTGTGATACACATTTATATAGAGTCTTGCACTGTCAGGGTCAGTTTTGTCCCCTATATTCAGTTGCCTCCCTTGGCAAATCCATCTTAGTTTGACACGACTGTTTGTTGTGCAGAGGGCTGTGTGCCAGGCAGTGAGGTCCTCTGTTAAAATGTTGGCGCTCTTTTTCCCATCACATTGCTCTCTGTATCTTGCTCTTATGCAGTCCCTTTGCATTTAGACTGGTGAAATCATCAGGACATCGAATTACAAGGGTATTCTGTTCCTTGCTTGCCACATGTATTCATTTTATTAGCCAATCTGCAGTAACAAGCTCAGAATTCATGTTTTTCTTGCATAAATGTGTGGTAGTAAATGGCGCCATCCCAAGTTTTACATTTAAGGTAGAACAGAATATACTCTTTCGAATGATGTAACTGGAAAAAAAAAATGTAATATATATTTTTTTTATATAGAAGCTAATATGATACGATACAACCCAGAACACTTTGAACTTAATTTTGAATTATCTATAGGCTGCATTACGTATTTTAGCTATCCAGATCCGTAAATAGTACTAACGAATAGGGATTCAAAATAACCATTTCTTCTTACTGAACTGATTCAAAAGAATAAAATCGCTTTAAAGCACCAAACTTCCCATAACTCGAAAATAGTGTCTTTCTCAGCTGCAGTATACTATGTCTGAATCATTTTAATATAAAGGTAAAGGTACAATCTGGTTCAGTCTGTGATAATTAAAATTTTATAGAAAAAATTTGGTTGAAAATTGTTTTATTGTGCTTGGCTTTTGTTTAAGAGCTCAACTTTTTTCCATTATGAGTAAAAGCAGTTGGAAAATAAGTTATCCCAGCTCTAGAAGTGTATCAGTACCAATTTCAGCTTCTTTCCATTACAATTTCTTGACTGATTCAGGATGAGACTGTGTGTGAATTTATCAAAGTTCAAACTGTTTCACCTACTGAGGTGTCCTGTTCCTGGAGCTCCTGATTCGTCCCTTAGATTACAATAAGATTACCATCACTGCTGCTTCTCATCAACTTCACACTGCCTTAAAAAAAAAAGCAGCAGAGTCGTTCACCAGCACAGCTTTTTTTCATCAGCCAACCTGATTCTGGCACACAAATCATTTATCCATGCTCTGCAGGGAGGTTTGTGATAGAAACAAAGCATTGCTTGTTTGTTTGTTTTTATTGTTAAATACATAGATGTTCAGTTGCTTAAGCCTCCTTTCTACCCACCCGACTCCAAAATCAAACAAAGTTAATATGTGGAACATTATTTATATTTGAAAACAAAGTAAAGTATATTCATGTATGACTCTTCATATACGCTGTCTTCATTTTAAAAATAAACAATCAAATGACTTAATGACTGTTTGCTAAAAATAATAATTATAATAATTATTTTAAAAAAAACATTAAAATAAGGCGGCACAGCGGCTCAGCAGGATTTGGTGCCTCACAGTCATAGTTCTGTGTCAATGTCTACATGGAGTTTGCAAGTGTACACATCGGTTTCCTCCAGTTGCAAAAACTGGTCCTATCTGCATGTTTCCAGCCCTGCGATGAACTGGCATCTTCTCATTGGTGTACCCTGCCTCACACCCCATATCTTCCGGGTTATGCTCTGGTGACTTGCGACCCAGAATTGTATAAAGGGAAATTAATGTTTTTGTTTAATATATAAATACAATGAAACTGCAATTATGAGCGTTATTCTGTGACTCAGCATTGTCCCAATACTGGCAACCCCTTATTTAAGATTGAAAAGTGAAGCTAGCTCCTTATCAGTTTTTAATTGCAATGCTTTTAATTGTTTAATATACTGCATGTAAATTACAGATTAGATAGAGAGGCCCACTCTGGAAATTGTTTGGCAATATGCTAACATCTTCCAATGGGCGATAAGGCTAATTTGTTACATTAATAAGAATGAAGTAGCCAGTTAATTTAGAGTTGAACGGAATTGAATTTACTGAGGATTTATCTAAGACCAAACAGATTGCTGACCATGTCCTCAAATGAAAATACACTAGATAAGATATTAATTAAATTGAATGAAAAAGGAAGTTCTCTCCTATCAGAATCATTTTCAACACTTCATAAAGAAATGCTTAAAACCATCAAACACAAACCCAAAATTTTTTTTCCTCATTTACAGCTTCTTTTTCTGATAACATCCCCCCCCCCCCCCGTACAAATGAAGTGCGGTATGTCATGGTAAAGAAGCATGCACTAAGGCAGTTCACGGACAATTGCTTGCAGCCCAGGATAGAAAGTGTGCACCTGTGCAGTTTAACTCAGGTGACAAAGTCCTTGTATTGCCCCCCACCTACGCTACCAAATTACTGACGCAGTGGGAAGGACCGTTCGTGGTGGCACGGTTACTTTGGGATATTAAATATGCGATAATTTGCTCCGAGGGGAAGAGGGGAACACGACAGATATGCTACCATAACCTCCTAAAACTGTGGAGAGAGACAAATGCTGTGAACCTGACTGTGCCCAAATCACACAACCATGAACTGGGACTGGAAGCCAAACACATTAATCACGTTCCAGTCCAGTCTCGCTATCAAATGGGGAACCGTCTCCTCTGCGATACCACCTGGGTCGTGAGTTCGTCCTGGACACTGACCATGCGGGTGAGAAAACCCAGATCTCATAAACTTTATACAAGTATCTTGTGCCCTGTTGTTAAACTGAGATAAAGGCCATTTAAAACCAGATAGTTGCATCCAACCCCTATATTTAAGGTATTGAATGGGAATTGAGAAGATAGGAATGTGTAACCAATCAGGGGGCTTAAGGGAAATGCATAGTCATGTGGGGCATAACACATGTTGGTGTAATAAAATGTTATGATTCTCTTCGCAGAGATAGAACAGCTCTTTTGGCTGTTCTTTGTGGACAGACAAACGTCTTGAGCTCAATAAATATCAATTATGTTGGAAAATATCCACGGCGCTCATTCTCATCCTCTTCCTGCAGCAGCAGCTTTTCATCAATGCCCTTGTGGTGTTCTACAAAGAGGATCCTAATCTACTCCTCATTCAGGGCTCTCCTTTTCTTCAGCGACTGAACTAAGTGCTGAGACCGTCTTCCTCCATCTTCTGGCTTAAACACTCTCAAAACATACATACATACTTATGATTGTACATAAAATACATACCACTTATGATTATTAGTAATTATTGAATATACATGTTTAGTATTATTCAATTATTTGGTATTATTATTAATAAATACTAAAGAATAATTGTGAATAAGTAATGGTAAACTACATTTTCAGATTTGTCCACACATTCAGTAAAGCTGTAGCACCTGACAGTGAACACGCAGAGGTTAGTTCAAATGGTCCTGACGAACGGTTTAAACAAATGACAACAAAAATGCTTCCTCCCGGTTCCCTCATGGGATCGCCAAGGTAAACGACACAACAGTAGAACACAAGTAACCAAGCCCTCAGGCTCTCGTGTTCCTTGTTTTCTGTTCCGAGTTCGTCTCCCGTTGCCTCCTTTCCTCCTCTGTTTCCGTCCTGACACTCCTGTTCAGCTCCTTTTCCCTCCAGCTCCCAAAATCGTCTGTCTACTGGGAAAACCACGCTGTTAATAAAGGGTGTTAATCAGCCGAATTCCCAGTAGGTGCTCAGTGAGACGGACACGTACTGCAAAAGCCAAAAATGTTATGTACGGCCAAATGACTACAGTCGGTGCTTAAGACGGCTAGTGCCCTAACCAGGCCAAGCACACAGGTAAAACTGAGCAAAATGCCACTATAAAAGAGACACACGGACGACAAGCAGGTGGACTGGTGCCAAGGGAGGAAGTCGTCCTCGCCACCTTTGTCCTTGGCATGACCTCCATCTGCTCCATTCCATGCCCTCAGGCTGCAGGTGGCCCTTCTGTGTCTCATAACCCTGCTGAAAAAAACAAAACAAAAAAACAGAAATATTTTGAAGGGTTTTAATGGAACATTTTTTTAGCATGTAATTTTTCTGCTATGAATTTTTCAGTTAAATTTAGTATTTAATAATAGCTTTATGTAACTGCTCCAATAAATACGCTTTGCTTTTAAAAATCTCAATATGATCCCTTGTTAACACCTCCTATGACAGAGAAACTAATAGGGGAAGGAAGGATGATGTCCGCTAAATGATTCTGAAAATAGTGTTAGTCCTATGTTATGTTTCTGTATTCTTTTTCCACTCCTTATTTTTTAAATTGTGCATTTTCATGTAAAACCACATTTTGTGTTTATTGGCAATAAGACTAAAATAAGAACTTTTTTCATACTCACAAATTTGTGGAAACAAATGGTGCGGGTTTTTTCAATTAAAACAATTGTGGCGCTAATAAGTAGTCTTAAATTTCTTAAATTTCTTAAATTAGTTTTCCACATTTTTGCACGTAACCAAAAGATAAACAGAAAAGACATTTATAACTTGCAACTTACATTGAATTGTGTTTATGTCACATATATCCATTTTGCTAAATGCAAGTGAAACACGACAAGCTAACTACTTAAAGAGACAAGGTTCTCAGTGAGACCTTGTGAGAAATGTACTTGGTCATGTTCAATAAGTTCAGTTTACTCCTGCTCGGCTCTAAGCTAATACTAGGTAGGGAGCAGGGCTGAAATTTCACAGCCAGTGGGTAATGTGATGTGTCTGTCGGGTCTGTTCAGGCATGGCATGGCATGAAATGACATGCATCAGTTTCAGCCCCAGTTTTCCTTCCAGGTGATTACTGGGGCTCATTTCCAGGCTCTAGGAAGTATAAAAAAGAAAGAAAGAAAAAAAACTAAAGCTAATATGATATCACAAAACAAAAATATTAATCAAACTTATGGTGTTAAATTAGTAATTTGCTAAATAAATTAGAAAGGTCTGATACTTTCATATTGTTAATTGTGAATCTTTAAATGAATGCCATGCTTGTGGCTAGTCAATGTTAAACAAGCATACCAAATATAGCATAGTGCAGTTTAATTAAATAATTATATTTTCAGGTGACTCTATTTTTGTATTGCACATGACTTTCCTTCATAAAGAGTGCACTTAAATATGATATGACATAGGTATTCAAAAATCCCATGCCACCTGGTTGAATGTTTAACAACTTGACTTTGTTCTTATGAATGCCATTTAGGCTTGTTGTCATGGGAAATTCCGCATTCCTCTCCAGTCGGGGGTGGGGGGAATATATATAATCATTGATTGTTTCCGTAAAAAAAAAAAAAGGGGGCTACAAATTTAATTTTTGCTCCACCTATTGTAAAAGTCGGAGGGGAAGGCACTCCGTCTGATCTAAGGGCCAGGCTCCAGTGACTACAATATTCTACAGTACTGTGCAAAAATCTTAGGCATGCTAGCTTTTTGATGTCTTTGATGTTTATTTTTGGTCTTCTGCATTAGTGTGTCAGTAGAAAAAAGGTATTTTTGGAATTCCAAAAAATTATTTTCCAGTAAAAGAACAAGGTGTTCTGCAACAGAAGGTATGGCCTCCAAAATACCCTTATCTCAACATCATCGAGGCTGTCTGGGATTACCTGGACAGACAGAAACAGGCAAGACAGCCAAAGTCTGTTGAAGAACTGTTCTCCAAGAACCTTGGAACAATCAACCCGCCAACTGTCTTATAAAACTGAACGACAGTGAACCAAACAGAATTTATGCAGTTTTAAAGGCAAAGGATGATCACAACAAGCATTAAAAAAAAAAAAAATTTACCGCCCTTTATAGTATTTATAGTATCTTATTTTTATTTTTATTTTTTCATGTGCCTAAGACTTTTGCACAGTACTGTACTTTAGTGGGTTTTGCTACACAGAGGAAGTAGTCTGTGTTGGAAAAACAAAATCCAATGTAATTTAATTTAATTGTTTTTACAAATCTACCTCTGTCAGACATTTCCAAAAAGAGTTCAAATAAATTATGTTTTGAAAAAAATGCTAAATACACATACTTTGCACTCTACAAGTACCACAGATAGCAGTGGGTCAGCACCAACTATTTTCACAATTTTTCGATAAACTATCTTTTAAAGAGGACATAATCAGCATAATTATAATGGTATAACTCGTAGGCTGGAAGAATAATGTTTGCCAGGATAAAACTGCTGATTTTGTTAATAAAATCTTAGTGGTGCTGTTTTATGCATAATCTGAGATAATTGGCTAGTTCGAAAGGGATTCACAGATGCAAAGTCCAGGGCACTTTTCTGTCACTATATTTTCTGCTTTCACTACAGTGAACAACCTGACACAAAGTGTTGTACATTCAACAGGTAAAACGCATTCAATACAGATTTTGGCAAGCCAAATTATCATGCAGTGATATCTTCAATTAATTCCGGAGGTGGTCAGAGACAGGGGGGCAGAGGTTTAGATGACGCCTTTTATTAGGCATCGTTCACGGAACAAATTACACATACAAAGCAAAAGAACCGAACTTAGTTGTTTTACAATTGTCTCTTACAATTGTTTTAAACTTGTACAACAAGTCTAAAAACCTTTTTGATAGCACACACTTGAGTGTGGTCTTGTTAGTGCAACACTCACAGGTGTGTAACAAGGTCCTTAGGTTGGGTGTTGCCACCCAGCTTGGCTGTCTGTCTAGGCTTCTCTGGGCTCAATGGTGTGTCTCCTGGCAGAATTTCATAAAGATATTTTTTTATCAGTTAGATAGCTCTAAATAAGTCATGTGTATTAGATATCTCATCACCTGCAAATAATTTACATATATCTTGAAATTAATTTCTGTCTAATTGGAGAGATCATTTAACCATATAGATGTCTGTAAATGATTTACAAATACTTTGAAAAGCATAGTATGTAGATATCTGAAAACAAGTTGAAGATATCTGTAAAGGATTTGAAGAAAAAATATATTTCCCAAATGCTAAGCAGTTTACCCACCAGTTAAAGTCCACATGCACAAAATCAATCCTAAATCAAAATATTTAATTGACACATCTAAGAGCAATTCAGAGACTTCAGTTACATCAATTGTTCATATTAACACAGATCCTGTTTTTTTTATTAAGTGTTGCTCTGTATTTACTTGTGTGGCAATAAACATATTTATAATTGCTCTATTATGTCATTTATAAAATGTACAGCTGACTCAGACCAATTTCTTATAAATTTGTTGTTATATTTTATAATAGAGTTTATTTCTTTAAAAATGATACCGCCATGATACTTCCCAATTCATCAGGCAATTTGAGTGCACATAAAAGGGTTCCTCAGCAGTAAAATAAAGCGGCTTATTAAATACACAATCCACAGTTCCTTTAAACCTCTCAACATAGATGTACCAGGTAATCAAAGGATAATCTGATTACATAATCTGGTTACTTCTAAAAATGTTATCACCAGACCCAAATTATGACAAAGCTTTCAACAGGCAATTTTTATTTTAATTTTTTATTTAAATTACATATTTTGAAAACATACTCAGCATTTCCTTTCATCCTCAGTATTGGGACTGTCAAAGTTGAAGTTGGCCAGGGCAATCAAGGAGACAGCCTGACACACAGTATAAATTGCTTGAGGGTGTGGAAATATATGAATTCAGCTATATCATTAGCTATGAGAGTTCCTGCAACTAATATCTTTGAGATGTACATTTTAACTGGATTAAGTCTGTGTGAAGCTTTGTGGGGGTGTCAACAAGCGCTATTCTGAGATAAATGGATAAAAACTGTATATGGTTGGGCCAAAGCCTCAATTATCATGACCACTATGATAACTTAAAGTCCTGCCCCAACTAGACATTGGACATTGGTTTAGTTTTGGTTAAATTGTTTTTTTCTTTGGCTTTTCAGGTGTTTAGTGTCCCTCAGTTGTGATAGTTGATGATATCCCTTAGTTGCGATAAATTAAGATGTTAGAAAGGGCAACTCTACTGATTTACACATTGGGACTTCAAAAAATAAAAGTCTAATAAATGATTATATTAGCAATTCCTTGGTAGAAGTTATTTACGTTTTTATAATATCCTGTTGTCTTGCTGTGCCCAACATTTAAAAATACCCTGCAAAGCACTCTGGGGTTGACAACGTTGGCCCATTTAATTAGATGCATGAAGTAAATATCAAAGCGATAGGATGAAAGCATTATCGGCTAATAATAGATGCACAGTAGGTTGACATGAACTCCTCATCCCTGTGGACATAACACATGCCACACACAAAAAAAGATGCTTTTAATAAAATGCCCAACCACAGTTAACTGTGTCAGTCGACGTGACCTTGATGAAAATCGTGTAGGTTGTGTTTTTGCGTGTTGCAAGTGAGTCCCTGGATGACTGGGTTGCAATCTTTTAATACATTAATCTTTGCACTGGGTATGGCATGGCACCTTGAAGCTATTTTATTTGAACACAGCTTCTCTTTGTTGATTTCCACTTATTACATTTAATAAATGTAATTTAAATGTGCTGTTAAATTACATTTTTTTAAAACAATAAAAATGGGCTAAACATAGTGCACTAGACAGTCAGTTTAGCTGCATGATGTATTGAACAATGGTTTTCTTAAATAACTAATTTAATTATCTATCAAGGAATATTGTTGCTAACATTAGAAGAGCTATAGCAACCAAACTTGGCTTAAATTAAAGTGGTAAGACTACATTGGGAAACTGAAAATGTTCGTACATCACATTACTATTTGTTTATTTGAACATGGTAGTTAGGGTTGTAACACTTGATTTCACATTTGCAGTGTTGACAAAGCACTTTAGCAGGGCACTGACAGTTCAGTTTTGTGATATTCTGTGTGTTTCTTGGTAAGGAATTTCTAAATTCCTAAAATTCCTTACTGATTCCCAGGATGCATTACACAACAGAATTTAGAAAAAAAAACTTAGTTAAAAGTTAAATGTAATTGAAAAAAAAATTATGCAAAATGAATGCACACTAAGAATGCATCCCCAAGTTATATACACACAGATGCTAACAATCCAAACCAATCCTCACAGCAACCAGTACTTCATGCACCTGGTTATAAATCATAAAGTAAAATATACTGTGCACAATTCATCACCCACGTAGCCTGCCAAGCTAAAACGATGATCTTGCTAATATGCTTAAGTAGTTAAATGTTAATAAGCCAGTACATCACCGTGCATTGGTTAGAGAAGAAAAGTAAAAAGTATGTGGGAGAACTGACTGATGAGTAGCACAGTTGAGCACGCACCAGCTGAAATAACCAGCCGTAAATTGTCATTTAAGTGGAGAATGTTATTCCGTGAGGATTATACCAGTAAAAGGTGATGCCTTTTGGGAAACATGGCGCCCCTGCATTATTCGAACGCCTGATGGATACAGCTATAGGACCATGTAGAGTTTGCCTCTGCATAGGTAAACAACATAGTTATCTTTACAGAGTCGTGGGAAGATTATTTAGCAAAGGTAGAACCCATGCTGAGTAACCTCAGGAAAGCAGAATTAACAGCAAAAAATAAATGTTTCATGGCTTAAAATAAGCTAAATATTTAGGGTAGGTAGTGATAAAACCAAAGGTCACTAAAGTGGACGAGATTAAAAAACATCCTCCAAACAAAAAAAGAAGGTACAGAAAAGGAACAGTGAACCACAGACATGGTTCTGGGAAATTATTAAAGTACAGTGTAGTGTTGATGGTACCTGTGTTGATGGTACCTGTTTTTAATAAAACATTTATCTTATAGGCAGATGACATAGATGACATATGTCTAACATGACATAGGACTGGGTGCAGTTTTGTCCTATAAAAAATACGGTGGTGAACATCCAGTGATGTACCTCAGTAGGAAGCTGCTGCCTAAAGAGACAGGATAGGCAGTGGTAGAGAAAGAGTGCTTATCAGTTAAGTGGGCTATATAATCCTAAAAATAATACTTGTTAGGATGAGAATTTGTCCTAGTTATTGATCATTCTCCGCTGAAGTGGATTAAAGAAAATAAAGAACGCATTGAGTAATTGGATAGTTCTTAACATTGCACCCTTGTAAATTCACTATTGAACATAGGAGTGGCAAATCAAATGCCAATTTAGATGGTCTGTCAAGAGTACATTGCTGGGTTAATAAGGTTGCTTGAACCAGTAGGTGGGAGAGCGAATATGTAACAGAATTGCTACATATGCCGTATTGTTCTATAACATTCCCTCTCGCCACAGGCTTTACTAAACACCTCACAGTCTTTACTGTCGATTCAGCATATTTTTTTGCTATGCTCCCCATCGCCCTCTTTTAACTACCAGAAGATTTAAATATGGTCTGTTACCCATGATGCATCGGCCGAGATCACTAGTGGTTGTGGGACTCGTAATTCCTTTATTATTGCTCTGAATCAACTTTCTTCTACAAATTATGGCTTTCTTTATCACAGTTTGTTCTTCCTGGAAACAAATCCAATATCCAATGTCATTCCACCTGAACGGGCAGACATATAGTCTGCTTTTATTAAAAGCACAGGTTGGATAACAGCTGGATAAAGAGTATATTTGATAATTAAAAAATAATACGGTGTGTTTAATATTGAAACTTGTTAACTTGAACCATGGCCAAATTAAACATAATGTTGCAAAAGGAACAAGAGTTAAACAAGCAATAAGAGTGATGTAATAATATAAATATTATTATATTACAATAAATATATTTTAATTTACAAAAATTAAAATATATAAATATAATTTCTATATTACATTTGGATATTGTGGCAAACCCGGGGCTTATGGAGGGCTGAAGCCGCTCCCCCCTCAAGCAGGGGGGCGGGGTTTTGAGCAAC
>JAOYSI010000239.1:0-18461 GCA_025775065.1 Hiodon alosoides | reverse complement strand
ATTCCACTACAAGGCTGCTCTTGTATTCCCCCATGTGTCTGATAATTATAGTATTATCTCTAGTTGGACACCTTGCTTTTCTTTGACAAAGTTCTAGCCCAACTATCAACTAACAGTTTGAACATCCTATGTTCAAACGTTGGGCCTGTGTTTTCTCTGGAATGTGACAGTGGCTGCGGAGTCTCAGCACCACCTGTGTGTTGAGACGTGTTAGATGGGCTTATTTAGCCCAAGGATTAATGGACTTCCTTTAACCCCACAGCCCATTGCAGATGAGTGACTGGAAGCAGAGATCTCCATTCTAGCCTGGCCCATATGTATAGCAGACAGCCCCCTGTCTTAGGATGTCCCTCCCTTTGAGATAGAATTATCATATAGGATCCGTCCTTAACCTGCAAACCAATTAGTGATGCATTTTGCACAGTGCTAAAGCAAATGATTTGTACTTGACACAGCACAGCTGTTTCTAAGAGGAAAAAAAAATGTTTAGTTTGTTCAAAGAGAGCAGCAACCGTTTTCAAGCTTTTCTGAACTGGCACTTTCACTCTCCGGTCAGTCGTGCTCAAGGCCTTCCTGAATGCCAGAGTTGTACTTGTTTTTGCCAGGCTGTGTGAAATGCGAGACAGAAATGCAAAGTTACTGTAACACAAAGACACAGTATGCACGGAACGTCCCACTGCACATAATGATTTTTCTGACATGGCAGCGGGGTACGCCATCCTGACGAAAATTAATTTGCTTGCTGAAGAGAGACGCGTACATCCTGGCAAATTATGTTTTTGTTATTTTTATCTTTGGCCTGGGTGAGCTTATGAAGTCAGATCACAATGGTACTAAGAGCCAGTTAGTGCCCTGCAAAATCTTCTCTTTCCCCTCTGTAGGCTATACACTGGATATAATCCAAATACCGCAAAAATATATTCTGTAACAACAATAAGAAGTTCATAGACACAGTACACACATATGTAGCGGAGCTTGTTCACAACAAGTTTGCTACAGAAAGTGACGTCACCCCTCGAAGAGTTTGATTGGTTCCCTGAGCGAGTCTTCAGCTCAGCGAGCGAATCATATCTCTTGTCAGGAGGTTGTGCCTCGTGCGCAGCGGTTAAGGGACCCGATTTGATTCCCTGTCAGCAGACTGGTGTGCCAAAACACGTGGGTTACACATACATACACAAACACACACACACGCACTTACATACAGACATACATACTTTACAAACATCTATCAGAAGAGTGCTTTTGCCAAATCTGCGTAGGCAGTGTATCATACAGAACTCTTTGATGTAAAATGTAAAAAATTTCAAAAACTTTGTTGGAAGCAGTAATTGTTAGTGTTAGTGAAATATTTTACTGCCAGGTGTGTCCAATAAGGCCCCAGCCTTTCCTATGACGATCGTTTTCATCAGTCATAAGGTTATCGCAAATGTTCTTTCACTTTTTCTCATATTGAGATTTCTTTCATATTCAGTGTTCTCAATGTCACAATCTCTCAGTTCCAACTCATGCAGCCTGGCAGGTGGAACAGAGCCTTCAAAGAAAATAATACATCTAGTCATTAAAACCCCAACCCATCCGTAATTAAACTGTGGCACTGCAATAAGAGATATCTCCACTAATACTGCAGAGAATATATCTAAACATCGGCTTTAATGTTATTTGAGTAGATATCCTTGCAATTAATGAACTTTACATCAGAATGAACTTTACTGTGTACTGTACCAGAAAAAAAAGTGCTCCACCACGTGGAACAAATAACAATTGCAGACAGAATACTTCTGCCCCAAAGTTACATACATGTTTGTTAAATTTTTACTTTTTTTTACAGGTTAAATTGTGTACTCTATTCAAGCATGAATGTTTCAGTTATTGTTTCAATATTTTTTTATTAGGCTCTGTGATTATTTGGAATCTGGTTTTATAGGGCAGGGTCTTAATGAAAAGACCACATCACTCACTGCTTCCCTGAAAAGAGATTGCATGAAAAGGAACAGGAAAAAACTCTTGGAAGAGCAACCTATCGGTCCGCAACTCTGTCTTTGTTGTATATTTTCTATTTTCTGTGTGTCGGTTAGTATATGTACCATCAGATAAATCTGTCTTTAATGTGAGAGTTTGCATGCGTGCGTGCAAGTATCGCATAACATCCAAATATTCACTGCTAATATAAAGTATAACTGATGAAGTTCAGTTCTCTGTAATTGTCCCAAATGGTTTTAGAGCAAGCTGTTATCATAACTTTAACCATTTTTAAATCATCTTCTCATGCGCTACTTTTATTTCAACCATTTCTCTTAGACTTTTTGAACTGCTGTAATCCAGTCTTAAGTCTTAGTACCATAGACCCACCTTTGCACAAACACTGACCCTGTTTATTGACAGTGTGGTCAGAACAAGATTGTAAGCATTATGAGTGGGGAACAAAAACCGTCTCTGTATTGTGACCAGCACAGTGTACAGAAGAAGTGTCAATCAACCATGCAGAAATACCATGGAACCTTGTATCCGTCAGCATGATCTGTCAGGATACCTCTACCAGCATCTAGTAACCCTACCGCAGACAGGTGCTGGAGTGAGGGGGGGAAACTGGGTCTGTAGCCTGGAGCAGGTCCTCTCTCACACAGCTGTTTCATGCTCTGTGGCAGCAAGCTTCAATCAAAATCACACATTATTCCCCATGCCGGTATTTCTTTACCTGCACTGAGAACCAGGTGTCTTTCATTTATATTCATACACACAGACACACAGACACACAGACACACAGACAGACACACACACACACACACACACACACACACACACACACACACACACACACACACACACACACACACACACACACATATATATATATATATATATATTACTGGTAAGGCGAGGAGGGAAAAGGTTTTCAGAGGAAGGTTTATGTCTTGCAGCTGTACTGTCCAACTTTAAAACGCGACTGCACAGTTTCAGCTTTCTGGCCAAACATAACTTTGAATTGTTTTCATAATCTGTCTACCAGTTCATAGGGCCAGCAAAATGAGCCCAGACCGAGTGTTTAAAAGTTTTGTCTTAATTATTTACTTAAGATATTCCAAACCAAAACATAACTTTATTTATTGTTTAAAAATATTTTTTCCAATGTCAAAGCCCTTATATTGTAGTTCAATATTTGAAATATAAAATGCAAGCAAATCACGGCGAACAAAAAACATACAGGCTAAACCAAAAAACATGAAAAGTTATCTTCTTATAAACCTTCAGTGCTGCATTGTAAATAATCAATTGCATAATTTGTCTTTGTTCAGGACTTTTTAAAATGATTTCCTGGACCATACCAAGAGTTGGTATGTTTTCAGTAGCCGATATTACACACAGAAACATAGTGCTCCAAGAGAGTTTAGGCAGCTAAGACACTGGCATGGTATGGGAGGTGGAGGGTTTTACTGCTTCTGAATGCACGTGCCGATAGTTTGGTTCAAAATCAAGTTGGTGGGAAAATCACATTTCTTCTACAGGGTGAGTATGGGGAAAGTTCCGTGAAAGTTAGCCATCCAGCTCCTTCACAGGGCGTCCTGCTTTCTGTATAGCTTCTGAGTGGAGGCCAGCAGGGAAGTTGGAGCTGTAAAATTGCAAGTGCAAGTGGACCTTGGGGGTCTGAGTGGGAGCTGAGGAAGCTCAAGGTCTGAGGAAGAACACTGGGAGAGTTCACCATTCACACTGTAATGTAATCATCGTCATTCTGCACTTTGTAACTTAACACCTGCACTAATGATGGCACCTTGTTCCAAAATTACTTTTGCACTACACTTTGCACTGCTCTTTGCACAACATTTTGCTAAACTATGTTTTGTTGCCTTTGTTTTATACTTTGTGCAATGATAATAAAGTTGAATCAGAATCTGAATCAGAATCTGAGGGAGCTTAATATGGTATGACTCCGACGTGGTCAGGCAATCTAGGAGAAGGCCCAAAAGAGAACTGCAGGAGCCTGAAGTATGCGGGCAATCTGTGGGTTTGAGGTGCAGTAATGGGTCCTTGTGGTCCTTGGGTGAAGGGTTGGTGGTGGACTCCAAAAAGCTCAGTGTGGGAGTTGTGAGATGGTAAAAATGCCCAAGAATTATTAATTATTAAAATAAGGTAATAAGAAAATCCCGTTTTGTCAACTGCTCTCTTGTGTCTTGTGCTGCTTTGGTAATATTTCAGATTTTCCTTTTTTTTCTTGGAATGTAATCAGTCTCATGATGTTTAATGCTCTAAAGGACTCTCGTCAAAAGCTCCTGTTGAAATGAACCATGTGCAAAACTCTGGGTACGAATCTTCACACTCCCCCTCTTATGTGGTTTCCCTTTTTACAAACATAGATGTTTCACTTTTGAACCAGGTCTTTGAAGCAGCATCTAACTTGATCAGACAAGTGGGAATTAGTGCAGCTAGAAGTTCCCAATGGGATTATGGAAAGAAGATTTAATAAAGGAGGGTGCTTTCCTAAACCCTTGAAGTCCAGCTGAATTAGCACGCATAAGATAATGAGATAATCTGATTATTGGCCATGATTTTACTAAAACACATTGTATTCATTATTAATGATGTGATCCTGAAATGATAACTGAGAAATATATGCTCCATGGCATTTGAAATGCTCACCATTCCGGAGAGATTTGTTCACTCCAAAGACTTGAGTCTGCCTCACCTTCAAAACAACAGAAAACTGTTTATTTTATTTTTTTTCAGAGGAGAACGTGTGAGGGTATCTAATGATGTTATGATGCATGCTACCTCTTGAGTGACATGTCAGTGCCTTTTATTCCCTTGACATTTGAAGTTGGTGATAATAACCAGGGTCCACTTGAAATCCGTGTTGCTTGAGAGTTACGTTGACTGCTTTTCAGTGAAAAACTCTTTAACTTGTTCTAAACTCTCAGTTTGACGAGCCATTATTTTGCTTTATATATCATCAAATTATTCACTGCCAATATTATACGTGACACCAGCGATTCACTTTCCAAAAGCATTCAAAAATTAAACTCAAAATGAAAATATAAACCTTATGCTCTAAATAAAGAAATGTGTGACTTATCGTACAGTACTTTAATGGGTCATGCGCCATAAGAGTAATTTTTTTTAATGCATCTGTCAGTAAGCCAAACTATTTTGTTCCTGTTCATGAAAATTCAAATTTTGGACGGCTGTGAAACACTTTTAAAAAATGCTTGATGTTTGAAAACGTGTGATAGATTTACTACTTAAATAAAAGCCCGCTATCTATTACTTGGTCTGACCGCATTGAGTTCAAGCAACATCTAGCACTCAGAATGATTGCGTTTTATAGGCCACATTTACCTCCTGCTATGGAGACAGAACCATGTTTTACAATAGCAGAGTTTAAAACTACAGAAAGTTTAAATATTAAGTTCAAATTCAATATTTTATTGCGTGTACCCTTTATAAAACAAACGAAGAAAGGCATCTTACATTGAAATCCGATTTAATCTGAGGCAGAGGTAAAAATGTTAAAAAAGACCTATTGCAATCCCTTTTTGGCAAACAGTTCCTTTTGAATTGAAAAGAAAATGAAAATACTAAACATTTCTAATAATCTAGATCCTATTAACAATAGAGGTACTTAAAAAAATGTTTTTATTCTGTTAAGGTTAGGTACATCATGACCTAAAAATGTTGATCACGTGAAACAATGAATATCAGTATTAATATCATCGAGGTTTCGTAATAAATCTTCTGAAATATGTATTTATGTAGCGAATGATGGTATCTGTTTAACTTTTTTTTTAGCACCCAAATTTGCAATTATGAATTCTAACCTTTAGTCTTCTCGGTTTCCCCCCATAAAATATAATCATGTACAATGCCTAGATGCCAGTATCTACTGAATTCATGGTCACATGTCAGTGTGATTTGATGAGTCCCCGGCATAATCATAAATGATAAAATCGCTAAGACAAATTTAATGTAAAAAAAAAAACAACAAGAAATTGTGTTATTGTATTGAACTTTCACAGAATAAGTTTCACTTGTTTTTTTCCACATGACCCACCAATGAGTCTCCACCAGTTAGAGCTGCATTGTGTTATCAGGAGTGAGCTCTGTGGTTATCAGGGATGAGCATTTTTCTGGCATTTTAGTAAACTGTCAGTCTTTGGACTCTCATCCTGTCAGACTTAAGTGCCTCCACTTTGTCAAGTGGGCATTGCTGTGTATTCATTTCTCTTTATTTTTGCACTGGTGAGGAAACCTTACGTGTCGACAGCAAACCGAGGGGACTACTTCAGACCCCCCCCCCCCCGTGCTCCTCCATGTCCCACACGATCAAAATCACCAAATCACCCTAGATATTGTGCTGCTTATATATTCTGTTGGCCTACTAAAAGGAATGTGAACATTTTGACTGTCTGTCTTTGTTAGGTTCGATACGTAGGTACTGTTGGAAAAGGCTTTTGAACATATGGAAGACATCACCTGAGAATAAATCGAGAGCTGTTTTTTTCCCCCTCTCTCTTATTGTCCTTTTCACTGTGTGTCTTTATGAGCTGTTCAGGTTTATCAGTGTTTGTTTAAGTTCAACTTTTATGTTTTTTCTTGTCTTTTTTTGCCATCTGACATATGGTACTCCATAGATCTATCATCGCCTGTGAAATTAACTGTTTAGCAGGTGTTTCACAGGTGTATGAAGTTTTTTTTTTCCATTTAAAAAAAATTTCATTACTTATTTTGGAACAGTTAGGCTTATGCATATGAATATGTAATTGTATTTTATTTTATAAATATATTTTATGAAATATTATGAGCATCTGAAAGTATGAAAGTTTGTTTTTAGAAGTTACAGAATACCCAGTGAATTACAATATTTGTTGGCATAAAAGCCACGAACAGAGAAATTAAACAATATAAACTAACATTCCCTAATTGGTTCATTTAAATTCTGTGAAACAGAAACCCTTCTAATCGAATCCCCCCATGTTCAACGTGTTTGCACAAAAAACTGCAAGTCATTCATTTAGGTGCATTTATGCAACCGTAACGGGTGGCTAACTGTAGCCTCTCTTAACAGCTGGAGGAGCTGCTGAACGCTCTGGAGAAGAGCAGGCAGGAACTGGATGCCACCAAGCAGCGTCTCTCCTCCACCCAGCAGTCCCTGGCCGAAAGGGACGGACACCTCACCAACCTGAGGCAGGAGCGCCGGAAACAGCTGGAGGAGATTCTGGAGATGAAGTAGGTGTCCTCCCTTCTTTAGTTCCGAACTCTCTCTCTCTCATTCTCCAGTGTTTTGTCTACGTTCCTGCAAGGGATCCGAACCACGTTTTGAAATGATGTTGCTCAAAGCAAAACGAAGGCCTAACTGTGGTGTTACAATGCTGAACTTATCAGCACCACGAGTGGTCCTGATATGAATCTCTCGCGTTCCAAGCACTTCAAGCTGTGGAATTACTGTTCACTTCGTACAGCACCAGTAGATGCCTGACAGATTTAAAAACCCTTTAAAATACCAGCGTTAATTCCCACAAACATTTTTTTTTAAAAGAAAGAAAAATGCCTGGCTTGGCATTTGACTATTTTATTTCATCTCTTGAGATCTGTTGTTGGCAGGGAAATACTCATTTGGGAGCACGATGACTTAATGTCTGAATAGTCTAGTGTCCTTTGTTCAAGTCATATACACATTTCTTCCACAATAGTGCACTCTATGGCGTGTAAGCAGACTGCTGTGTAGCGAATAACGGTTCACAATCTGGTAACACCATTGTACTGGTTTACTCCACTCCCTCTTCAGGTAAGCTAATTAATTCCAAGAGCCTTATTTAATCTGCAGTGTGGGTACACAACATTGCTTTGTTACCTCTCTGCGTTGAGCTGGAGACCTGCATTACTACATTTTGAAAGTTGAATGTGAAATTTATGATATCTAAACACAGGAGTTTTTAATGTCATACACAGTAACCTTTGAAAGAAAAAGCTCTCAACTACATCAGTTTGCATGTGTCCGTGGCAAGCAAATTGCACACACTTCTGTTATGTAAGAAAAGTAATAATCTGGTGCTCTGGTGAAGTCTGGGCTTGGAAGTGACGTTGCTTTTCAAGGATGTTATTTAGATATTGGTCTGGAAAATTTAGTAAGTAACAAAAGACGTTCTTGTCAGCCTTACAAATATTTCTCTATATTGAGGACAGGTTTCTGAGTGGGCTCTCTTTTGACCCAAAGTTCTTGGAAAGTTCAAATATTTATCAGTTTTACAGCTGCAGATGTGTGTAGTTGAGTTTGGTTGGAATGAATGGACATGCAGTGCATATCTTATTGGCATATGCCAGAAAGATATGCTTTTAAGGCTGTGTGTTTGTAATGGCTTTAGGGGTCAAACACAGTAAGGTACAGAATCTATTACTAAGTGGTTTTCTATAGGTCATCTTGGTCAGCTATTTTGTTTTTTGTTTGCCTTACATTTTACACTATAGAAATAGGAATCTGCTCATGATATTTGTACCTGCAATTTTTATTATATGTTATGAACTTGATGCAATTTTACCTAATAACCCTAGTAACTTGAACGTACTTAATCAGTAAGGGTTTAACACCCTGGGGTGTGGCTGTGAAAGGTGGCAGCCCTGTGTCTCAACTCAAGTCACTGTGCTCCACCAGTCATGATGGCTGGAATCTCCCGTATTTATAGCTTATTTGTGATTTTGCACAACTAATTGATGGCCTTTCATTGTCTCCTGCGAGCGGATCATGGATGTTTCACAGGCATGGAAGGAGCTATAGATCTTGTGTAATGCTTACTGAACATGTCAACTGTATATTTTCTGATTACTGGCATGTAGACAGAAACTTAGCAAACCAAGAGTATATCAACTCCCGGTTTCTAACAGCGCTTCCCTCAGTGGCGGAGCAGCAGGCAGAAAGCAAAAGCAGTAGTAATTTAAGGAACAACGTTTGTCTGAAACCTCATAGACTGGAGCTCTCGTGCTTTAACTCAATAGCGCAGCGTTTGTCACTTAATGCTTTTATTAACAGTGTTTTTGTCCAACCTTCTTCCCACCTCTAACTCAAACTGCCGTCGAGTGTCTGGAGTCTGGATAGTTTTGTGGATAGGGGAAAAAACACACAAGCATGCCAGCCCAAAAGCACGTCAGCATAACCTTGGTTATGTGTATGTAACAAAGAGACCCATAAAGCGGTGTAGAGTTGACCCATGCAGTACCTGTTATATTTGTTTTTCTACTGACTTTTGTGACAGACCCTGGATGATTCCTTAAACTAACCATTTAGTTGGACATTATCATCTTACCACCACACCATCAATGCCTGGTTTCATCTTGTAACCTAAACATATTTGGGACTACAGTCAAAGACATCTGGCCTCATTGAAAGGAGCTAAATACCAGTTTATTGCAAATCAAACCGATGAAACCCTGCACATCATTTTAATTCTTAGATCTTTTAGATTTATTTATTATGAATGATTTGATTATAGAACCAAAGAAAAACGTTGAAAGTCTTATTGTTGTAAACAATGATAAAGGACATAGCTTTGTCAAACCATTCTTACATTAGTATTGTTCTTTCTATGTATTGTTTTCTTTTTCTGAATTAGCAAAATTAGCTAGTAGCTAAACTAGTATAATTTAATTTTGGTCAATATTCCTATATTTTCATCATGCTGTTTACTAACTATTGAAGATGTGTTCATGCAACATAGTTTATTTAGACAGCACACTCAATCAAAATATCCATAATTTGCATGGTGAAAACCAGCTGGAGGTCTCTGTTCATAAAAAGCTACTTAACTTCTTTTAAGGTGGCTGCATAATAGCATGTGACTATCGTGTAGAAATGGCTCAACTTATTTTTCACACCAACGTGTCTGAAGAAATCAGGTTTTTAGGATTAAATAATTTTCTGTGCAGTTATTTTTTAAAAATGCAGCCTCTGCGGAATTATTTCACCACTACTTTAGTGTCCGAACTTTAAGACCCATTTGGTGGACAGCAGGGCAGTTCAGATCCATAGAAAAATTCTGTTTTGTCAAACAGTTATCAATGATTCCTGCTGATTATGGAGCAGATCCAGAATTGTATAAAAAATGTATTTTTAAAAAACGAAAAATTTTCCAATGCTGAGCATGTAAAAAAACGTTTCACCACGATTACAATGTTGTAGAATTTCATGTAAATGTTAAAATGAACATGCTTGAATTAAAACATACCTGCTGGTAATGACGTAAATAAAAGTATCATTGTTAGTTCAATTCTTGGGTTTCAAACGAGTTCACTTCACCTGAATGTGCTTGTACGAAAACCGGGCACGTCCTTGTGAATAAATCTGCTAATTTTGTTCATTTCACTAGATCATTTTCTAGAGTCAGATATAATTTTTATTGTCTGCTTTAGGAGCTGCACAGTAACCTTATTTAGAGATTTCTTGTATTTGCCTCAAATTTTCCATTGTGATGAAACTCAGTTTCCAAACATTTGCTTCTGACCAGAGCAGGACACAATCACAAGGTCAAAGATTATGGGGCATTTTAAGGCCCCCTGGGCTCACTCTCTCTTGAAAGATATTCTCCCTTCCAAATATCTAATCTATTTTCCCCTGTAAATAGGCTATAATAAAACAGCTACTATCTTACCATAAATATGCATAAGGAATTGGTTAGGCACTATATAACTCAAACTATTTTCTTCTTTATTTTATGGTTATGCATTAAAGATTAGAAGTATATAATTCCTGCAGGTCCTTCCTTTATATGTTATAATAAAAATTTTTTAAATGACTGCATAAGATTTACAACACCTGTGGCAGTTCTCTTTTGCTTGTTCTTGTGGGACTGAAAGTCGGAGCAGGAAAGATCAGGCTGGTATTTGTTTGATTTGTTTGCCAACGTGAAAAGACCCTTTTGGGTTTCAGCAAGATCTCACACCTTCACCGGGAAGGTGAGAGGAAGTAACTTAATCCTAGAGACCTTTTTCATCTATGTCACCTACAACCTCAATTTCACTCTAGCGCTGGAATTTTCTCCCCCCTCCGCCCGCCCGCCCCCCTTGAGTTTTATTTCAAAGTTATAGCATTCAGGTGTGAATAGTAGGGATGGGCTGGGGAGAGTAGTGAGGCACTGGGGGGGTTTAGAGGATAAAAAAGGATTTTTTCTAATGGCAGTGTATTGGTGATGTCACTGTGTTCAAGGCATTCCTTGTGGTCTTGAAAAGTTAGAGGCCTCGGAGGGCTTGGGAGGATTAGGGGCTCACTCCGTGACAGGTAGGTCTTTCTCTGGACTCTAGGGACCTCCTGTGTGGTCCCACGGCCAGAGTAAATGTGTTTGTGGGTGCCGCTAGTCCGACCCAGGGCAGGGTGGGCAGAGCAGAATGCTGGGAGAGGCACTCCTGGTCAAAGCTGCACAGCGTGGCAAACATCTCCTGGTCTCTCACACAGTCTAATGCTCCATAATCCACAGGGAAGGACTCTGGCCTTCAGCAACGCACCGGTTGCAAAAGGGGTGGGAGGGGCTGGGAGGTGGGCGGATAGGGGCGTGGGTGAGGGTTGTACACGTACCAGGGGTCGAGGGTCAGGGATCATTTGTTATTTGAGAAATATTTCAATTTTTAAAAAGCACGAAAGAAGTTGAGCAGAAGCCAAGTTTTGTGAAATGTGACATTTGTCATTAAGACCAGTTAAAGCAAAGCAGCTGTAATTGAAATGAGGCAATTTCATTTTCTTCTAAAACTTGGTTTCTCAATCACATTGACAAGGTTAATTCACAAAATCAAACAAAGCACAGAACTTTTCAACACTTCTAATGGGGGGGAAAAAACCTTTAATATCCTCTCATTGTTAACGGTTCTTGACTCATCAGCTTGGTACCCACAAGCTGATAGTGAGTGTTATTTATTTATTTCCCCCATTTTGTAGTACTTCTGTGTGCGTATTGAATGCTGAAAGTTTTTGCTATTTTTAATATGAACTGCATATTAATCTGGAAAATTGGGAAAAATGGTCTTTATAAGACACATAGACACATAAATCAAAATTTTGGCAACCTGCTAATTGCATTTCACATGCCTGTATTTAATAGCATTTTCTTTTCATGAGTTTTAGAAATAAGGTACTTACAATAAAGAGGAAAAAGCTATTATAAAGAATTTGGTTAAATATGAGTAGGTTGTCAAAGTTTTTATTTGGTCCCAGTCTTGCTTTAATGAATAAAAAAATAAAAAATATTTGCCATTCGTATTATTACCTGTTCCAAACATGACATGCTGTGTTGACTTTATATTTTAAAATCAATGTGATCAATGTGATTTTTTAGAACAGCTTTAAAACGCAGTGTAAGTGCGCTGGAAAAGTCTACACTTACCTTTTTTACCCAGCATTCAGAGAAAACTGTTTAAGAAATTTATGACATGTCTCTATACATCAGATACCAACCTATCACTACCACTTCTGAGCCTTTTTAAACCAAAAAGAGGGATCGTTCTTCCAATCACATGCCAGCACTTCATCTATATCTGTGCTGGAATCCTAGTAAATATATATCTGAATCATCCTTTCCAATGTAACTTAAGAGAAGAGATCATTGGAAGAGGGAGAGAAAAATAAGCTGAGTAAAGGATAGGCAACTCCAGACATGGGGCCCCTTGCAGGCCCATCTGAATCCACTTACATGTAAATGGCTTGTCAGTATGAATTAAGGTTACGTTTCTGAAGGGACTGCTTTGCTTTGTTTACCGTAGGATTTTTGACAGTCTCTTTCCTCTTTCAAGTAAACTTGGCTGGTGTATACAGTTGGTAGAGCGTTAAGTAAACTCATCTTTTGTTACATTAACAAGGTTATAACATCACCGGGGCAGTTTTACAGCTGCTGGAGGTCTAAACACGGGGGGCTTCGACCGGCTGACTTTTAGTGTTGGGACAGGGAGGGGATCACTAGACAAAATAAGAAAGACAAATTTGGGTCTATTTGTTACCATGTAACAATCAGAAACCTGTCTTGTAATGTACAGAGTGAGAGAGAAAAGTCTGTTCTGTGTTCGATTCTTTCTCAAACTTATATTGAAGATTATATAAAATATTCTACTTGGGTATTTTGCCAAAGACTGCCACCATCAGAAAATTGTCCGTTTTTTGGCTCTTGACTCTTTTCAACCCGACACAACAAATTCCAGTCGAGACAGGGTAAAATGTTAAATTGGTATTGACCTCTTGACAAATAAAGTTGTGGTTGGCTGCAACTGAGAGATTTTTAGCCACTTAAATATTTATCTTATCTCTGTAAATTATACTTCAACGGTCAAGGTTATTGCGGCTTAAAGAGGCTTTAACATAGTGTCCTCTTCATCACAGCCAGGCTACTTTCCTTAGTAAGTTATGTGTAGGAGATAGAAAGGAAAGATATACAGTAAGCCTTTTACTTGCTGCAGCAGAAGGCAAAAGTGGCTGTTCCTCACATCACTTACCAAATCTATTTCCTCTAGTCTTAGTGGTGGAAGGATCATTTTACCTAAGAAGAATGAGTGAAGCTGTACAAACCACTTGACATCACAAGTGACAATAAGGTCAAGGGAGATGAAGATGAAGGCACTGCCTAGCTATGTGTGTGCGTAGATTTAGATGATGCCCGCCATCTTAGACTGAATAATTGGTTTAACTCCTGTTTCTCCCATGTTGCTTGCATCTTACGTATAACTGTATGTTGCGTATGTGTTACATTTTACACGTAAATATAGGTATAGAAATATGTGAATCACTATTTAGGGCGGCATCATTACAAATTGTGGCATTTTGTTGTTCAAAATCAAAAGATTTCATACATACCCTGCATTCTTGCGTACTTCCCTTGCATTCTCCCTTGTGGACATTGTTGGCGTGAAGGAGAGAAGGTGAATGATCAGTTATTATTAATATCATTATTATTATTTAATTTTTGTGTGTGTGTGTATGTTTGTGGCATTTCCCATGGGACATTTTTGACGATTTCTCAGCGTTCAATTTCAATTTCAAGTTTTTGGGAGTTCCAATGAAAGATGCTGATTAAGGCCAAGATACTGTGACAGTCAATAATATTGTGAGTTTGTGTTTACCTAATAAATTATTTGTATATCTGGCATATGCTGGGGATAGCTTACTGCCAGAACATAATTTTTGGCCCAAATGTTCAGTTCGATTCTTGAATCCACAGTTGCAAGATTCAAACCACAAAGCAAAACAGATCCACCTTCAAGTTGCGTGGAGGCTATACAGGTCTTTTTTGACATCAAACAAAATGCTGCTGAGCATGTCTGTAAAGCTAAATGTTTATTCAATCTCATCATATTGCATGGTTCCAGACTTTCTGGTAAAAATTTTTCCCCCTGCGTCTAACCTATAGAGAACACCGTGTCCTTCCTTCCTTCTCCCTCTGTCACAAACTCCAGATTCCTTCACTTTACATCATTTTTGAGAGATGTTTGCTGATGCAACTGGCCTTGAACTTTATTCAACCGAGTTTAGCAGATTCCGCTTTCAGGATTTTTTTTTTTTTTTCGTTTTATAACCATCAACCAACTTGTGAAGATCAGTGACCCTTTTCCTGCAATTTTCATAGAGCTTTCTGATTTCTGACTTTAACCGCTATGACGTATGCTGCTAATTCATTCCTTCTGTGGGTTATCTCCTTTCATTCCCTATTGACGCAGGTAACATCTGATGTCCTTTGAGTCATTACATCTAATAGAATAGAATGTTGATGCAAGAATATAATGTATAATGCAAGAAAATTAATTACGCAGTGTCTGCAGCTGTAAATAGTATTTATTTGAAAATTGCTAAAACATTGTTGTTAGTTAGCAAAACTTATCGTTGCATTTTACTTAGGAGAGAACAAGATTGAGCAGGATATTCATCTACTTTTGAATGCCTCAGAATTTGTATACAGTTTGATTCTTCTTTAAAAATGTTCAATGTTACCTATACAAACTAAATAGCCAAGCAAGTTTGCCAATGTGCTGGGGTTCTGATGTACGCATGTTTCCTGTTTTAACAACAACATTAAAGACCACCTTTAGGTTGTACTCTGCGTGCAGAAGCACATAGACAAAGAAAATGGACAAAAATGCTACTCGGGAAATGTTTCAATGTCTGCTTCCTTTTATTGCAGCTGATTTCTGGGAAACTATGAGAAATAAAAAAGTTTGTTTGAACCAAACTCTACATGCAGGGAGCCTGCTTGTAAAAAAATTTGTTTATCAATGGTCTGGAATACTCTTGAAAAGGGAACTGTCCCAATCCCTAGTTTCATACATTGTATAAATTTAATACATTAAAACTTAAAATCTTTGTACTAGTTCTAAAGAACTGTATTAGTCCAATCTTCTCCTTTGTTTATGGTCATTCAATGGGAATAGCTATACATAGATGTTTTTCTACGGTCAGATTTAACAAACGTTGAACCAGACATTTTAATCCTAAATGTAACATAAAAAAGGCATATGAACCTTGTATTTTACAGCAATTATCTGCAGAAAAAATGGATAAGTATTAGTAGTGTTCCCTCATCGTAATTAACTTGATATTGACCTATAAAGGGCTACTATTCTATTCATGGCCATCTACAATACTATATAAATTGTACACCTGGGTATATGGATTTTATGCTTGTTGCATGTAAACTCCATACCACTTATGGAAAAAAAACCCAAACTGGCTCATATTCACTGACCCGTCTGATTTAGGGGGTAGCCCAAGGGCTGCAGTCAGTGTTTTGATTGATAACGATGTGCGCCGGCGGGACCGACTCTGAGTCCCTGTGGTCTCATCACCGGCTGGTCACATATCAGCGTCCCTACCGCCGCTTTCCACTTGTCAGGCCTTTGCTGACGCTCGGGGATCAGGCCCCGTCTTTGTAGGAAAGCCGGGCCATTAATCATTTCTGACTGCCCTGATACCCCTGTTTTCATTGCACATGTGCAACATTGTGTCACTAGTCAGAAATATTCCCTGCTATTTCTGTCATGTGCTCTTATAATTTATTGTTTCATCTTTTCTATCACAGTTAAGACTTTCAAAAAGACAGTTAAGAGTCGAAGATTAAACAAATAAAAAATTATAAATTCCACTTCAAAGGACCTTGATTGAAGGTTTTTTTATTTTATTTATATAAGCAATTACAGGAGGTTTTTATGTTTTCAGAAAACCTTTGCAGTGTAATTAGGTTGGGAGCGTTCTCTTTCTGACGAGTGGCATGGGATGTCCCTGTATTATGCCTGTTTTCCCGCTGGTCAGACAAGACACAGAAAAGAAGATCCTGAGTGTGTTGGAGCAGTGCTTCCATTGGGAGTTATGGTTTTTACTCGGCGGATGGATTACCTGGGACTATATTTCACCTGCGTTCAGCGGGATGGTGGGTGGTATTCGGGGTTGAGAGCCTCCGTTCTTTTCGTTATGGGTTTATGGCCCATATCAATTTTACTGTTGACGGATTAAGTGAAAGCGATGACCCCAAGATCTAGGTGTTCCTGTGGTACAAGTCAGTTCTGCTTTTTGATTCTTTTCACTTGAATCCGTTTTGGCTATGTCCTTTGTTATTTTGTTTTTTTCCCTTCCTTATTTGTAATGTCTACTATAGTAATGCTTTTAAAAGTTTAAGGGGTTAAAAAATTCTATAATTTGCTTATTTATATCATTATTATATAATATATTTAGCAGGGCATTCAGCTAACTTAAAAAATGTAACCGTTTGATCTATAGACATTAGTTGATTAATCAGTATTTTCTATGACACTCAAATTAATTTAGTGTAATCTGTTTCTGTCATCTTTCATGAAACCGTATTACATATAATTATACACATATCTTGTATCTTGGTAAAACTAATTACCGGAGACATCATTTGGAGAGTTTTATGTTTTGCTTTGCCCAAAGCAAAACAGTAACAGAAAAAATCCATTGAAATTGGTGTATACCTACATATGCTTGTGTTGATTGGTCGATTGAAATCTCACATATCTTTTAATACAACTAAAGAGAGAAGGATTGTGTGAAAGAAAAACCGAACAATGCTAAATATGGGGGTTGTATCAAAACACATTGCAATAAACCTCTAGCAGGCATCTGTTGTAACTAATGATGTAGTGTTACATTTAAACTGCTTGTAAAACCCCAAACATTTGAGAGGAATTTTGTTGGTAAATACGATTTATGAGTGACAGACATACAGTATTTTAAACCCAAAGCCTTTTTCCACTGGGGTGAACAGTGATCAATGTGTCACCCGTTCAGATAATAGACCTTTTGTGAACCATTGGACAGCGTGACACATCAGGCAGGATGGCCCTATTAGTGTAGATGTCACACAAAGCTTTTACTGTCAGTGTTAGTTACTGCTTATTAGTTTAATTCCTCACCTACTCTCCGAAAAGTAGTGTTGTACTCAGTGTTTTGAAATGTTAGGTTTGCAGAAATGAAATCCAGACTGTTAAGGGGGTAGCCTGTTTCCTTTGTTCCTGCTTTTAGTTTATAGAAGGAGACAAGACATCTCAGTGTCGTTATAGGATTGAAAAAGGCATCGCTTTATACATGTATGCCGATATAGTAGGCTATATCCAGATTCTGTAACATATAACACACTGTGTTTTATAACAACAGACACAAATGATGTTTATTTATATAAAGTTTAGCATGTTGCTAAACATACAGGCCCCTCAGCCCTTTTCCGGCAGCCTGTGTCGGGAGACATATTTTCTTGGTGTTGTTTTAGTAGTCTTAATTCCTGCAATTCATCTTTAGCATGTCGAATCCCTGGGCTCAGTCAGCTGGAAGCCAGTCTGTGACCCGGCCCGATCTGCAGAAGAACAGTATGGCCTGGGAGTAAGATGATTATTCGCTTGTTCTTTGTTAGCTGAGGACTGTTTCTGATTGGTAATTTCTGTGTAGCATAGCCATCCTTAGGACACATGGACGTGTGGTTTAAGGGAAACGGAGATGTTTCAATTTTAGTTTGAAACCATAAATCTTTAAGTTTTTACCCACGAGGTCTGTTTGCAAAAGCATGTTGTCTATTTAAAGGTGAATGACAGTCTAAATGTATTGAGAGCTCCTCCTTCTTGGACATCCTGTGAAAATATAGAAGTGAGCTGTGAAAATATAATGCAGTACTGGTTCGTTTTAACTGTGTCCTTCTAGGCCCGCTGTGGACCTTATCAGTAGGGGGCCGGCTGTGTGAAGTTTCAATATTGACTCTACTGTTTTAAAAAACGGACTTGGCTGCTTCAGTTCAACTGTTATGTTATTCTCTCACCTTTTTTAGACTTTTTAAGACAACACCAGAAGCTTATCATATTCTCACGTAAACATTTTAGTTTTATAAAGCTATTGCAGAGTCACACCTGACTAAAAAACAAAAACAAAGATGTAATTTCGCATACTCCCTCACACCATAGCCCCCGCGCCCGGGGGGGGGGGGGGGGGGGGGGGGGGGGGGGGGGGGGGGGGG
>JAOYSI010000237.1:0-18464 GCA_025775065.1 Hiodon alosoides | reverse complement strand
TATGTATATATATATATATGTATATATATATGTATATATATATATATATATATATGTGTGTGTGTTGTCTTTGTTTTGTCTTGTTTCTCAACTCAGCAATTGCTTTCACCGGAAGTCAGATTACCCCGCGGCGGCCATTCCCGGAAGTAACAAACCCGGAAGTGTGAAATTGGCCATTCTTTCCACCAATCGTGACACCAATTGTACTTGTTATGACCCCTATCAATGGTATTGTAGGAGGAGTTTATAGAGGCGCTTATGCTGAAGAAGGAAGTGTTTGAGAAGGAGAAACGGTGAATATGTGTAAAGATTTTTTGCAGGGTTTGAAGTTTTATTCCAGATAATTATTTAGCGTCTAGCAAAGAAAATAACAAATCAGTAGCAGTGGCGAAAAAGATGGTGATACTCGAACTGGGCCGATAAATTATGTTGCGTTTGTCTCTTTTTTTGCCATCACGATGCTATAATTATTACCTAGCTGGTAAATATTTAGTTGTATTAATGCACTGGCTCACTTGAACGGTGGAAAATCTTGGTTTACGGGGATATATTGTGGCAAGATTATTTATATTCGTAGGCTGTGTTTGTTAGCTAACTGAGGTTCCGAATAAAGTTGGATCGTGACACCCAATGAGGAATGCATATACACACTGATAAACGTTCATTTAAATTTCAGTTTAGAATTAAAGGACGCATTTAAATTGAGTCCTTAGAAGATAAGAGAAGATCAATAAGTAATTTAATCTACCATTGAAAAATACGGCGCCAATATGTGCATGGATTCTACCAACTAGCTATGGAATACCATATTACTATCTTAGTTTATTGTTCTGTTAACCTGCTTACGTGTGTTGAAAGACAATTTTGAATTCAAATTTAAAAATTGTTATTACTTATTCGCTTGAATGTTGAACAGCGTTTAGCTATGTAGCCCGTTATGTAAATTCCGTCTTTTATAAAGTGTTTTGCGATGGCATTCTAATATTCCACTGTTCATGATTGATTTTAACATACAAAAAGTTGTAAAGACACCAAAGATAAACACTCCTAAACAGTGTATGGAGTACATTAAATAGTGCTGTGTTTTAAAGTTTATATTACAGATATAAATCTATCCAATGTTATGTTTTCATGTAAAACACTAAACAAGAGATGCCTTAATGACTATGGGCTATTAAACTCTTTGATATGCAAATTAAAAATGTGTCTATATTTTACTACTTCAAGCTGGAGCCTGAACTAGGATGTTTCCTGTGGTCCTATCTGGGAGTGGCAGTCTTACCTGCTCCTCTCTGTGAAGAGGGAGGGTGACTTCAGCGGCCCAGTTGTGTGCTCAAGATCCTGCTGTGCGGCTCGTTCCAGTAAATCCTCCACTGAACTTCCCCGTCGGCATGGAGATTGTTGTGGCCAAGGTGCTTTGCCTCCTGGGGGTGTTTGCTCTCATGCTCGGTGGAATCCTTGTCCCTGTGCGGATCCTGCAAGTGGACTACGAAAAGGCCCAAAGATACAGGAAGATTTTAGCTCTCTGTAATTCTTTTGGCGGTGGTGTCTTTCTGGCTACCTGCTTTAATGCACTTCTGCCCACTGTCAGAGATAAGGTATGTGTTGTCTGGCGACCCTTTCTATTATTAAGGCTAAACCTCAAAAAGTATGAATTTGTGTGAAAAGTTCACATGAGTAATGTCTCTTCCAGGTGAAGGAGGTCCTGAACCTGGTGCAGATTCAGACAGACTACCCTCTGGCAGAGACCATGATGATGTTAGGCTTTTTCCTGACGGTGTTTGTCGAGCAGGCGGTGCTGACTTTTCGCAAGGAGAAGCCGTCCTTCATCGACCTGGAGACGTTCAACGCTGGTGGTTCAGAGGCTGGGAGTGATTCAGAGTATGACACCCCTTTCATTTCACCCTCCCGGGGCTCTCCTGGCCACCACCACCACCACCACCACCACAACTCTCATCATCACGGACACCTCAGCCCTGCAGAGTTGGCGCGAGCAGGCCCTTTGCGTCTAGCCAGCCTGGTCCTGGCCCTGTCGGCCCACTCTGTCTTTGAGGGGCTGGCTCTGGGGCTACAGGAGGATGGAGTAAAGCTGGGAAGGCTCTTCTTGGCGGTGGCTATACATGAGACTTTAGCTGCCATCGCACTGGGCGTGAGTATAGCCAAAGCTGGCCTGCCTATGCGAGACGCCGGCAAACTGGGCATTACTGTCAGTCTCATGATCCCCTTGGGCATCGGACTGGGTATGGGTGTGGAAAGTGCCCGGAACCTAGCCGGCAGCATTGCATCTGTGCTGCTTCAAGGCTTAGCTGCTGGTACTTTTCTGTTTGTTACCTTTTTTGAAATACTCTCCCGTGAACTTGAAGATAAGCATGACAGGCTGTTAAAGGTTTTCTTCCTAATCTTGGGGTATGGTGTGCTAGCTGGCCTTGTCTTCATCAAATGGTGATTTTTTTTGGGGGGGTGGGTAAGTGATCATTAAAAGTTACTAAGGACCCTTTTGTGGGTTGCACATTTCTCTCTGGTTAAGGTGGCCGTTTTCCAATGCGGCTGTTAATTCACCAGCTTCAACATATTGACTGTGATGGGAGGGGGGGACTCACTTTCACAGAGTCCTGTCATCACAATTACTAATAATAGGAAATGAGGCAATAGAAAATGCAGACCTTGTGGTTCAGTTCTCAATTAGAGACCCATCATTATTTGGTTCTTAATGACGTTGTCTTTTACTTTTTTTACCAATATGTTAATGTAAATGTAAATAATGTTTATATGTTAGAAGAAAATCAACGTAGATCCACTTTACAGGCTGTATTTATTTTTGATATATTCAGTATTGACTAGTGGTGTTAATTTGAAATGAAAATGGGGTACTGCTGTATTGATGTGTTTCTGTTGATGTGTTTATCTACTGTTATCCTTTTTTCTGCACTTGCTGCTGTAAGGTTGGTGTCTGCTGTCTCTTTAATGCCATTCTCACAACTGGCGGGAAAAAGTCTTAGCTCACTCCTTTTATTTTCTACATATTTACATTATAATGTCAAGTATAGATTAATTTAATGAATGAACATGTTTATTGGACTGGAGAGATTTAATGTGTCACATTTTTGATGGTTGATTCAATGACCTCAAAACGTGGCATCAGTTATCAAAATCACCGTTGATAATTTTGTGTCTTGCTCAGTAAGTCATGCATATCGTAGACAGAGGGTTTTTTTGCGCAAATAATAATGCTAGAAAGCCAAACAAGTCAAAAGTATTTTATACACTGTAGGATCCCAGCCGGACAGGAACATTTTGAACCTAAACTAAATTTATTTCAAACACTGGATTATGTAAATGATGTAGTCAATTATTTATATTTGTGTTTATTTGACTAGACATAATTTACGAGATAGGAAGCAATGTTTCTCATTTTAATTTCCTTATGGTTGGATGTTCATTATAAGTAGAGTTTCCCCCACCTTTATGGTGCTTGTTACTGCAGATTTTTATTAACTAATATTTATTGATAGGACTGGGTTTTTTTGTGACCAGGTGTCCTATCTGAACATATTGCAGTTCAATAAATGTATTACAGGTTGTATAGTACCTATTGGAAAAGGAAATAGGACTTTTTTAAAATGGGAAATTAAATTAATGTAGTCCTTTGTTCATCTTCAGGACTTAAAACGAGACATTGCAAGTCCCATAATATTCCCACTAAATTTAAATAGTGTAGATTGCCTCTTACTTTAACTTTCTTTGTTGGGACTGGCGTTAATTTGGAATTACTTCGGAAACGTGGCTTTTTAGTCTAGTTTTGGTCCAATTAAATTTGCAAGCTTGATGATTTACAATTGTTGATTTAATAGCCTCATAACAGCTATCTGTATATATATGAATGAATGACTCTCAACAAGTATATGTATACAAAAATGTAATAACATTATATTAAAATGAAGGAATAAATTGTATTAACCATTTCATTTTTAAAAATCTGGTTATGTTTTGTTGCAATCGTAGCAATACTTTTGAATTGGTAAAAAGTACATTAAAGCAAAATGTAGTAACCAATGCCAAAATAAAATTCTGGTTTACAGAAATTAATGAAATACGGTTTTGTCAAATTTTGCAGTTATTACGTAGTTGCCAATGTTGTGTATGTGGCGGAAATGTGGTTTAAGGATTACACATGTAACAGCAAGAGCCTGCTTTTAAAATCTACCTTACCCTCATTTTAATATGCAGCTTGCCAGAAAGGATAGAGTCACATGAAGTGGGTATTGCTAATTCAGTCCACATGTAAAACACTCTGTGTAGTTAGTGAGGATGCTTAGTCAGGGGTTTGCTGTTCAAGACCTGCGGACGTATTGATTGGTTTATTACCGAGGTTCATCTAAATCACTGCCTGCAAATGCTGACACGGCTTATTTTCTGCTAATATCCCCACCATGCCCTCCAGAGGGGCTCTGTCATTTAAGGGCCTGAGTGCAGATTGGTCTTGCAGGTTCAAATCAAACTCCGATCGGCAGAGTGTCGCCCAGGCTCGGGTGGGTGTGATTGGCGTCACATCGTGATGAACAACGTTCAGGTCTTTTGCACCAACTTTCTGAGCAGTTCCCACCCTTTGCTGGCAATGTCTGATTCCCATGTTTAGTGCACTTTTACTGCAAGGGATTATTTTACAATCACTAATCTTTTGTTCCTACAGCTGTTGCTACAAAAAAAAACGTTTTTACTGATGGATAACATCCTAATTTAAAATGCTTTTACTTTATATTCAGTTGACGGCTGGTGACTCAAAAAATTGTGGAGGACAGGAGGAAAACCAGCCCACTGCGTCATGTTATCTTACACTAGTTTGCTACTTCTCGATTTAAAAAAAAAAAAAAAAAAAAAAAAATCTAAAAGTGGTTTGCACTTATAATTTCTCTTTTCTAATATGGTTCTGTATCTATCGCTATCTCACACTCACGAGCAATACAATGGTAGAGAATTGATAAGGAAATTTGGAAATTATCATTGGATGAACTAGATGTCAATATTGTATTCTGGTTGTTGATTGGTTAGGGAGGACATCCTTCCTTGGGACACCATTTTACGGGTTTTGACCAATAAGAGATTAGCATGAAAAAAATGAAGTACATTATATTGATAAATGAGATCCTGCCCTAAGGACAGCAGGAGCCCGTTCTCTTCTACCCTCCACCACCACTTCACGCAGTCTGCAGGTGTCGCTGTTGAAGCATTTTAATTTCAATAATAGATTTTTTTTCTATCTAAATTTGGTAATGGTTTATTTCAAACAGTTAGTCTTTTTTATATTTTGATCTCTTCCATCTCAAAAATAGAGGAGGAGCTACCTCCTCTATTTTGTATTAAGAATATATTCCTCTTGATAAGTACATGTCATATCTAATTCATCTGGCTGTTTCCCTGCAGTTTTTAGTTCGTTGTGTTCTTCAATGGTGCACAAGAAAAAAAAAAACGTAATTTCCGGAAATGACGTAACGCTAATTTACGTCAATTTCCAACTTGCTTAAAATTGGTTCTTTCTTATTAGTCTACAAAGGTTTTAAATGCCTTCATACAATCTAGAAAATGATGATATCAGTCATTCATGAAGCAATCTTTCTTGAGAAATGCTTATTTAATTCATGTTTGCTATATAATGCTGTGTATACCGCTTGTTTTACTTTAACATTTAATTGTTTAAGAGTGCTGTTAAACTTGCATCGATTGTGTGATTCTGTTAATTATATCGTATCGGTACATTAATTGAGATTTATACAGCCAAACACTAGTAGGCTGATTGAACCCATGTTGTTAAATCGTTCAAGTGACACATATAAATGATAAAGATCGTGTTGTTCACGACCTGGTCGTGCACCTTTCTGGACAGAAATATTGCGGAATTCGAATAAATGCTACAAGAGGGCCGATAATTACAAAAACCTTTGAATGCTTCTTTAATGAAAACATGGCCCTCGAACAGAAGCACCTGTAATGTTTATAGTCTCTTAATAAAGATGACACGTTACTTTAAATAAGCTAGAATAGACAACTTGACAATTCAGTGAAGCGCTCTCTGCCTTGACTCATCCGCTCGTCCTTCCACTCTGCCCAACCACAAAAAAAAAAAAAAAAAAAAAAATCACCACTAGATAAATAAAACATAAGCAATTAAACACTCGGATTAAAAAAAAAAACATTATCTAGACTCGGTAGATAGATGTATCTTCAAGCTAGAAATTGTATCAATTTGTTTTTTGACAATGATATACCCCCTTATTGGCGGAAATTATGTAACACAAATGCTATTCAAACGTTCCCAAAGTGCATACAATTTTAAATTTCTTATTCTTTTATAACAGTTTTAAATGCCTTCGTACAGTCTAGAAAATAATTATAATGGCCATCCATGAAGCAATCTTTTTTTTCTGAAAGGCTTATTTTATTCATTTAAGTTAATTACAGCCTAACGGTACATGATTGAGGATTATAAAGCCAAATACAAGTTTGCTGAATGAACCCATGTTGTTAAATCGTTCAAGTGACATGTATAAATGATAACCAACCAAGAACTACTGGGCAGACATTTTAATTGTTTAAAAAACAGTTTAATTGTTTAAGACTGCGGTTAATCAATGCATCTTGCAATCTTGCATCGTTACTTTGCGTTTAGCCCGACCACGAAACAAATCACTACCAGAGAAAAAAATAAAACGTAGTCGCGCCCGTTTCGGGATAGAAAGATTTTCGTTGATTTCAAAGAAAGGCTGCAAGAGGGCGTTCGTGGTGTAGCTGATTAACAGGTCGCTGAAGAAATGCAAATGGTAAGCAATCCATCGAGAGAGGGCAGCAACGTTGGGATCTGCTATAAGTGGAATCACCCGCTGGACTGATTTGTATTAAAAACACAAAAGAGTAGTAGGCAAATATTTGCTAATAGTCAGTAATACATTTTTTTTTAAAGTAGTACAATTTAATAAAGGACGAAGAGACCGGTGAGATTCAACTGCCCTCTGTATTTGAATAGACACGTTTCACCTCACGGTTCATTTCTTTAGTTTACATTTATTTCTAAAAGAAAGTAGATTTAAAAAACTACACTCTGTGTGTGGAATGCATGATTATTGTGTACCAGAATGAATATCGCTTTGGAGCTTGAGCCGCCACATCTCGTTGTAGTTGCATGCACATTCACGCGAATTTAGAAAAATATATAAAATAATCGTATTAAAGGTGCGTTTGGTCGAGAGTTTTGATAGTCTGGGTGGACATTAGCCGACGCAGAAAATGGTCTGCTGAAAATCTTCTCTATTCTTCGTAGTGTCATAACACCATTGACTGAATCGGTTGAGGTCTTTTTACGATTTTTTTATGGTTAGGGCAGGGATGGGGCTTTAACCGTGGACATTCAGTTACAAGCGTTCTCACTTAACCGCTACACTTACAAGGTAGTGCTTTTGTTTTTCTTGAGTTGAAAAACATACATTAACCATGGAATCAGTATTTGAATTTAGGGCCAATCAAGCATATGGTTACATAGTACAATAAATACGGAAAATATTTTAAGTAGTGTTTGTGAATACCGTTTTAACGTAAATCGCGTGCCTTCCTGAATACGGATTTTACGTAAATTACTTAACATGAAAACAAATTTTGAATCTGTTTAGTTAATACACATTCATTTCCTCCTGTTTCAATTGTATCCTCAATTGACAAATCAATGCCTCCGTGCTTGTTTATTATTTTAGATGCCCATTCCTGGTCCATTTGTCATTTAAAAGCTGTCTAATGTAGAAAATAATCATTTGAAAATTAATCGGCTAACCATTGAGGCTTTTAGCTCTTCTATGAGAGGACTGTGATGCCCGTCAGTTTTTATTTAAGAATAGATGTATGTAGTTATATACGGCAGAGGGTGCTAAAGCCTTAGGGAAACCGCATAATTGAATTGCGGTTATTCTACATTTCTGGCGCTGCACCCATGAAGGTCAAGGCAGGGTGAAAAATCCCTCAATTAGAAATTAAAGTAGTGTACGTTGATCTGATTAGTTACATAAACAAATAATAAAATAAAAAAAAGATACAATTGTGTCGATATGAGGCAGTATTCATTTTAATTGAACATGACTTCTGAATGGGCTATACAGGCACTTTAAACATTGCCTCAGTGCATTTTGTGCGCAGTACAATGCATGCATAGCCAGGGCAGGAGTCACCGCGAGACAGAGTCCGGTGGAAATCGCATTAAGCCGTGACGTTAGAAGTGTCAAAGAGCACGGGTATCGTCCAGAAATAGCAACTTCGTTCAAAAACTTCACATAGAGCTAATAACGTTGAATGATAAGGAAAGAAAGGATCTAACCCACGCTCACATCCAGACGTTTAAAGCACTAAAGAAGCGAGGCAAGAACACTGTCGGGGGCCAATAGCCTTTTCACTGCAATGTTTTCATTCAGCACTTCTGCTATAGGATCAGCAAAGCCAATTATACGTCACCCTTCCCGTGGTACTGATATGATATGTTAACTCTACTTCTTGAACAACGTTGCAGGAGAAACAGCTTTACAGGAAATAAATATTAAGAGATTCCAGTGGTTTAATTTTGATTAGAGGAATTATTCAATGGTGTGATCTGCCTGTTGGGTCACCTATCCAGCAACTGACATTTCAAAACAACAATAAAGTTCGGTGCCCTACCCAAACAGACGACTTCAGGTCATGGGCCGCCGAGAAGTGTTAGATTTTATTACTCAGCTGTGATCCTCTTTACCCCACTAAGTCTGTTCACTGGACTTAGTATTGATTAATCCCTGATATCTTAATCCTTGGCTAGAAAAGGTTAACAAACCGGTCTCCCCATCACTTCCTGGCCTGGAGGGTACCAGAATGGAGGAGCTTTTGATATCCAACGAAGGCGATGACACGCACTCAGAGAACCTTTCTTTTTCGTCCGAGAACCGGAGGAAAACGTGGCTGGAAGGCTTGAATGATTTCCTCCAAAGCTTGTTCTCCAGCAAACTGAGGCGATGGTTGAAGGATTACTGCCGGCGCAACGGCCTGCTGACCCTCTCCGTCTTAGCTGTGTTTAGCGGCTGCATACTCGGGTTCATGCTACGGAACCTAGCTCTCTCCAACCAGGTAGGTCACCGTTCTTCAAGTCTCAGGAGGTAATTGTGAAAAATAAAAAATAAAAAACCCATGTAGAAGAAATCTTGTGTATCTTGGAGAGCCTAACTGTGTGTTAAACTTTTTATTTTATTTATTTATTTTTTAACAGGGGGGTTGGGTTAATAGTGCTTTGTACAAAACATGTATACTTGTATTATGCTTGTATCATATTCAGCAAATGTGGGTTCTGCATTTAGTAGAGTTTTAAATTCTTAGGGCTACCACTGTTTCACTACCATGATGAGTTGTGAACTAAGCATATCTTATGTTTACATGTTTACCCCGCATTGTGTTTAAAAAAAATAAAATTGAAATAAAATGTGAAAATAGCGAATGCAGCTGAACTAATTGCTGCCGAGAATTGCAAGACCTTTTCAAACATTCATAACATAAAAAATAAATAAAGCCAAGAACAGTTGCTGTCCATCAGGCTAGTTGAATTTATCCCATATTGAGCGCAGTGTTGAAACTTGTGGTGCTTTTGCATTGCCAAAGAGGGAATTCACATACCAGAGAGATCTAGAATAAATAAAAGAAGTCAGTCTCAAACCAAACCAAATGCATGATTTATATTACCAGGGCTTAGTTATTTGCCCAACCATGTCAAAAGATTGTCGCAGCAACAGGTAAACTGTCAAAAACAAATCAAATGGAATTTCATTCGACATAGGCAAATTAATACCTTAAAAACTTTTGGGCTCCATTTATATAGGGTCTCATTCTCATAGTTTTCATATTTTGAGGCTTTTGATATAGAAATGGTATTTAAAGGTTGGAAAAATGCTGATTGGTTCACTATGGCCAAGGGCCTTGCTATCAGATGAAAGTCTAAAAAAACATTAATTGAGACTTTCAGTAATGATTTGTTTATGACAATTGCTTTTAAGCCTCAACAAATGTGATTTTTCCATTTTCATTTTTAGGCCAAAATCTATTTATCATTTCCTGGAGAACTGCTTATGAGAATACTAAAAATGCTCATTCTTCCTCTCATCACTTCAAGGTAAACTGCCTGTCTTTCTACAGTGACGTGTTCACTTGTTGCATTTGAGTCATTACTCAGATCAGCTCAGGACCTTAATAGTAAAAAAGCCTTCTGATGGGGACGGCTGGGAGTGAGATTGAGATGAGAGGGAAGGCAAAAAGGAAGTAGTCGTGTGTGGTTTAAGATACTTCACTTTCGGATATTTGGCTTTTAGGAGTTTACTCCTAAAAAGCCCCATAGCAATTTAAATTGAATACTGTCCTTACAAATAAGGAGAATAAATCCCCTCCACCACCTTTTATTTACAGTTTGATGTCAGGATTATCAGCCATGGATTCCAAAGCCAGTGGGCGCATGGGCCTGCTCACCGTGACGTACTATCTGTGGACCACCTTCATCGCTGTTATTGTGGGCATCGTCTTGGTACTTATCATCCAGCCGGGCAGTGGCACAGAAATGGAGGGCAACCAACTGGGGGGTGGGCCTGTGATTACTTCTGCTGACGCCCTTCTTGATTTAATCAGGTAAGTAACAGCATTTGTGCTCTCTCTCTCTCTCTGTCTCTCGCTCTCCCTCCAGAAGTGGAGCAGGCCACCGCTGTACTTATTGGGATGAGTGCCAAGTGTAATGCGGTCAAACCGTCTGGCATCCCAGTGCGTTCAGGTGCATGCGGTCACTCGCAGTTAAAAAGCTGCTTTTCAGCTGGAGGTCCGAAAGTGCTCCAAGCGGGTATGCAAAGTGGCCAGAGACTTATACCAAAAGACTTAAAACTGCTGAAAAAGGTGCTTAAATTTTGTTTACATTTTATTCATTTAGCAGATGATCTTTTCCAGAGCGATGTACTAAGTGCCTTAGATCACTGGGTCTAAATCTTACCATTGACTTGTGTCTGCATTCTTTGAAATATAGATAACAAAGTTGATTGTTAAAATGTATTTTAAATTTGGCATTTGAAACTTGAATAACTATAAATATAATAAATAAATTTTAAAAAAAGTATCACTTCGACAAAATGGCCCATCATAGGAAGGGTGTGAGTGCTTTTGCAAAGCACTAAAATTCTTAATTTCCACTTCTACCAATGACCGACCTGAGCCGAACAGTACGTTCGGTACATGGTCTTTCTGATTCCTGGTTGTTTGCTATTGACGTAGAACCGAAACAAGGCTAGGGTCGATTCGCGGGGAAAACGTCTGGTGACCAATGAATTGCCTTTTGTACGAATTCGTAGTGTCTCAGAATTTTAACATTAAATGTGTCTTACATATAGCAATAAACATATAGCTATGTACTATAGCTATATAATGGTCAATCAGCGACATATTATGATGTCCTTACAACATTGCTAAGAATAACTCAATCGAGCAGTTTCAATGTTGCGCTCATTAATAGCGATATAGTCGAGTTAATCAGAATAATACAATTCGGAATTTAACAACTTTAAGGAAAAGTTTATTTGATGTTTACAAATTACCTTATGTTTAAAAAATGGCTCCAGTGACTCGTGGGTGAGTATCAACAACGTACGCGTTGTGAGATAATAGCATGAGACCAATTATTGAGTACGAGCAATTTCTAACCCCACCTATTGCCCTCGTTCCTGTTGGTTCCCGCTCGGTGCCAGATACGAAAGCGGGCTGGATCAGCGAGCTTGAGACCTAGAACTAAGACCTAGAGTGCCATCGGCAAATGAAATTAATCAAGAACCGTGAAACTCACGGCTCGGCTCAGCTAAATTTAAGACATTAAAACTTAAAATTTCTGTAACCCAAAAGAAGAAACAAAAAATAAATAATAAAAATACAAAATTTATATTTTTCAAAAAAGAAATACCATAAGAATAATTTGTTGGTGTAATTCTGACACAAATAGTGCATACACTTCATGTAGAAGCTGTGTCCAGGTCCTGTAGGTTTTGGGCCACCATCAAAGCAATCCAATTAAAAAACTAGGGATTAGGATATTTTTAGCAATTTGTTCAAAAGGATGATTACCAGGAAAGCTAATCAATTGATCCCCGCAGTGCGTCTGATCTGTCCAACCGATTGACTGGGCTCTACGATTCAGACGGTAACTGCAAAGTTAATAAAAGTACCTGTATCTTCTAAGATGCATAACATGTCTTGATGTCTTGGTTTTATGGCTCTACTGGGTCACAAGGGGTTCAACCTGTGTTTCTGTAATAAATATAGGCTTCAGATATCCCATTCGCCTGAAAGGTGTAATTTGCCTGTTCATTTGCTCGTTGGCCCCATATATTTAATGTAAAAATGAACGATCTGTGTATTGAAAGTGCAAATTGAACATTTCCTTAATATTGTTGGTGCGACATATTAACATCAACATTTACACTTTTTAAATATTTGAAAGAAAAAAAAATATATATTTGTTACAATGTTCTCACGTTCTAAAGTTGTCAGGTCGATGCTTAATAACTATTTGTTACATACGATCATTTGACAATAATTTATCTTCTTTCATATAGTGACATATATTTTTGTTGCGTCATCCATTAAAAGGAACAGTTATTTCAACCACTTAAAATTGCAAAAATTTGATTGTTTTATCAAAATCTATCTCTACAGGATTTAATTAATTATTCTCCCCATATCTTTACAGAAACATGGTTCCAGCCAATTTGATAGAAGCAACCTTTCAACAGGTGAGTGTATGAACAGTAGTCCTAACATCGACAATTATGCATGCAAACCCTATTTCTAATGGGAGCTTGATGGTTAGAAACATCCAGCCCTCTGTATGCAATAAATCCGCTCTCCTCTCATCTACTGCTTCCAGTACAAGACAGACCTTGTGCCGGAACTGAAACCCCCTACCAATACCTTTGAACCCAACTATGTGTACATGGTCCCAGATGAAGCCCACCCTAAAGGGGGCCGCCCTGTTATACTGGAGATTACGCCAGCACCCAAAATTCACTACAAGGGTGTGCCAGGCAGCAGCAATCAAATGAATGTGCTGGGCATAGTCATATTCTCCGCCACCATGGGTAAGGCGCAGCTTTGCTTGGGCACACATTCCACTAATCTCGTAGTAAGATTCTGTGCTATTATCTTTACTGGTCAATTAAGATACGAATAACTTTATTTGAGATAATCAAATTATTTGACTGTAACAACTAGAATGGATAGAGAATTGATAGGGACAACACGTTTAAAAATAGTTAGCTGTGCCTCATCAACCGCTGAATTTTCTGAGAGCTCTGCTCTGAATTCACTGTTAATCACATTCTCTGTGCACTAGGCCTGTTGCTGGGGAGAATGGGTGAGAGAGGAGCACCATTGGTCAATGTGTGTCAATGCATCAATGAGTGTGTCATGAAGATCATTAATGCGGCAGTATGGTGAGAACGCCAAGGAAACGCATCCACAGTACATACTCTACACTCCATTTTATCATTGGAGAACAGTGTTGCATTTGAAACGTATGATTACGCATGGCATAAAAAGTGTTTTTGATTCACAATTGTCTAAAATATAGACACATCCTCATAATAAAACGTTATACATGAGAAAGGGTGATGATGACAATTAATGGAAATATGGTAAATTATCTAACTCATTGTTGTCAACAGGACATGGCAAAAGATTACGGGAGACGTCACTCTGTACTTAGATAATTTGTTGTGCTTTACTTAATTGGCTCTCCCGAATAGGTTTACTCATTGTTCAGGAAAGCCAATGTTTTCCTGGAGTAATGCGCCCAGAACTACAAAGGCAGGAGAGTCTCCTTACTATGGAAACAGATTAGGACATTAGTGTCGAGAGGTCAAGAGACCCGAACTGTCTTTCAACCATATCAGTGCAGCGGGGCGTGTCGTGAACAAGCTCACTACTGCCGGTGACATCACTCCCTAGAGATGAAGACAAGATAATGATTAGTTCCTGGGGCTAAAGATTTAGGTCTTTGGCTCAACGAGCTAATCGTCGCTCTTGTCTGTGAGGAGGTTGTGACGAGTTCAACGCTACACTGGTGCAGCTTGTGTAAGTCAGGGGTTGGCTAAAATACATTGATTGCGACAGAATATTTGAGCGAAGAGTGCGGTTGAGTCCGAAAGCTGTAAATGTTTGACTGAAAGTTGCTGCCCTTCTCCCACTGGCCTCCAGGTATTTCCCCTTTGGCATCGTTTTCCTGGTGGCTGGAAAGATCTTAGACATGCAGGACCCTTCCAACATCGGGAAGAAGCTGGGGATGTACACATTGACCGTGCTTGCAGGGCTTTTTGTCCACGGTCTCATCCTGCTCCCCCTGTTCTATTTCATTTTGACACACAAAAACCCCTTCACGTACATTCGGGGCCTGTTGCAGGCTCTGGTCATAGCCCTGGCTACATCCTCCAGGTGAGGGCTCCAAATGGATCAGAGCAGTTATTCATTAAATATACCATATTTACCACCAATTTGTGGTGGTAATGTAACAATATAATACGAAATGGTATAGCATCGGATGTCGTACGTTATTGCTGTTGATGTCCTTACAAAAACTCAATTTCTGGCATTTTTACACTGATTGAAATCTCTCACGAAACTCTGTGTTCTGTAATGTTCATTTAAGACTAACAAAGTGTGTTCCAAACAACGTGCCTTGCATACTGTTGGCTTTCAAACGATGGACTGACACACGAGATTGAACAGAAGAACAGTCTAGAAAGGAAGGGCTTTGTATGCGGCTCAAAGGTTATACAGCGCAATTAAACAGCTTGCGCTCAAAACAGGAAGCAGCCCCAAGGCTTGGCGAGCCCACTGTTTAGGACAGTGGCCGCTGTGAGAAAGTGATGGAACGGAAATCTCACAGGTGGAATGAACGAACTAAACTTTCAGCATCCCCTCTTTCTGCAGCTCAGCCACTCTGCCCATCACCATGAAGTGCTTGCTGGAAAACTGCCACGTGGAGCGGCAGATTGCACGCTTCGTGCTGCCAGTGGGCGCCACGATAAACATGGATGGCACCGCTCTGTATGAGGCCGTGGCGGCCATCTTCATCGCGCAGGTCAATGATTATGAGCTCGACTTCGGACAGCTGGTCACCATCAGGTAAAATATCCACGTATGTTTTTGTTCCTTCTTACAATCTTCTCTCTGCCAATCAATGCTGCAGGTCGTATAGCAATTCACTGTACTATCAAGCAGTGGGTTCCAGCAAAATTGTATTGTACCAGCATCACAGTATGTAGCTCATGACGTCATGGTTCTTATTAGCAATACAATGCCAGGGCTTTTAGCCTTGCTAGAGTATCATTTTGAGCTGTCATTTTTCTTTATGAAGCTATTGGCCATATTTGATGGATTTGACTGCAGTTTTCTATGAGAAATGTGAAAACTTTTCCTGGACTTACTTCATAACGTGATACCTTTACGGTATTACTTTGCAGAGAAAAATTTTTAATTGAATCCTTTTCTAATTTTCTTCAGTATAACAGCCACAGCTGCCAGCATTGGGGCAGCTGGAATCCCACAGGCCGGCCTTGTAACTATGGTAATTGTCCTAACATCGGTGGGCTTGCCTCCGGATGACATCACACTAATAGTGGCCATCGACTGGGTGCTGTAAGCTTCATTAATGCTTCCTTTCTGTACCAAAAAAAAAAATTCTGTTATGTTCAGCACTCCGGACAGAAACATTAACGCACTGAATTTTGTGCATAGGTATAGAGCATTCATAAAAGCAAGTTAGAATGCATTAGTCTATTTGAACCAGGTCCCTAAATAGCTTGGTGTAACCAATATAAAATTTTGTTATAAAAGTTGGAAGCAATTGTTTGAAAATAATTCCCTCTTTGATCTTTGGCCCAGGGATCGATTCAGAACAATGGTTAATGTGCTCGGGGACGCCTTGGCAGCAGGAATCATTGCTCACCTGTGTCAAAAAGACTTTCCTGCAGCTAGTCAAAAGGTAGGGCACATTTTAAAATAAATTACACATTCTCTCTAATGTCTTGTCTGGCAGAAGATCCATGATGATTATCTCAATGCTCTACAGTGCTCCAGACGTACTCACAGACTTGTCTTCAACTCATTAAGCCAGGTTGTGATGGACGTTGGAGAGTGCATGCAGCGTAAATCTCGGTGCTGGTGGAAAATGATGTTGATGTCACACGCGCGCGCGCGCGTGTGTGTGTGTGTGTTTGTTTCAGCGGGACGGGCCCAGTGACGTTCAGAACATGCCGATGACTGAGGTGCCACTGCTAGCCAGCAAGGACAGTATATATAATGTCACCGGGGATACAGTGACGGAAAAGCCTACCATCTACTATAACATCTGTCAAGTCTGACCTCGCTGGAAACACCAAGCAGTGATGGCCACATCAAATGCTGGACAGTTTCTACTTTTCCTCCACAGTTGTGCCATGACACCATTTCGTGTTTGTTTTTTTTTGGACACACTGTTTCCTGACAGAAACACAGTAACTTATCCAAAGTAGAACACCACCTCTGGGAGCAGTGCTACGACAGCTGTTTTTCCACCTAAATAGTTGGATGTTTATTGAAGCCATTCAGGTTAGGACCTTGCTCAAGGATACAGCAGCTGAGGTAAAACATGAACCAGCAACAGATTTTTTTATTTATTTGAATTTTTAATGCCAAGAGGAATATTCCCAGCACAGTTTGTGTTTTTGTCTCTGTGTGCGTACATCTGTGTCATTTGAGAATGAAAGGTTCTGTCTCAAGCTGTGCAGCGTTAAAATGTCATTCCTAGAGCTGTCACTCAGAGAAGGAGAATAAATGCATGCTGGCGTGCATTTGGAACAGCTCAAGGTTGTAGACATGTGTGCAAGGCTTGTCTTTAAGTAACTTTATAAAATGTTTTTTTAGCATTGCCTTAACAACATGATCCAATTTAATGGATACTAATTGTAGTCAACAACATATCTCACAAAGAAGAAAATGCATTGCATTTTCAAATCCACGCTATTATAATTACCAGCAATTTTGGTACTTGTTTATGAAGTTTTTTTTTGTCTTTTGTGAATCTGTCTTTTCTAATAAAATTCAACGTTTTAGATGACTGTTTTCATTCAAAGCACCAGGGGAAATAATGAATTTGGCACAAGGCCCATGCATTCAAGGGCTCACGCTGCAGCAGGTGACGCGGGAGTTAGTGGCAGATTACATGACAACACATGTGCAGTGGAAGACTTTGACATATTTAAATAGGGTCTCTTGGCAATGAGCATCTGGGATTAAGAGTTTACTGTACAAGGAGGAGTGGAGTGGCGTTGAACATGGTATATAAAACATTATATATCCAGGTTATGGGGGGAGAAGCATGGGCAGAAGGTTTCTGACTTGTGTATAGGCCCTTTTTGTGGCGACAGGAAAGAATATATGTATATGAGCAAAAACAACCTATAATCTCCTCAGGTGACAATACACAATGTTCCAGGGCTTCCCCTTTATCATAACAGAGAATGAGTAGATCAGGTCATCAGGGATACTGTAAGACTTACCAACGGAGTTGACGTTATGCCATGGGGATTAACTCAATGGAGTACTGGACCAGATGTCTCTCGTGTCCTTGATGGTGGAGGCGGCGCTGGGCAGCACCCCAGATGACGCCGTAGTATCGTAAGTTTAAGTCCCAATTGAGACAGCAGCTGACATTTCCACATCCTGAACGTTGACTTCAGCGCAGCGGACATCAGGATACCGAGAGGAAGAGCGATTCCTCCAGATGGTGACGTTCTTCACATCGTCTGTGGGCATCGCCACATGAGAGGGTGCTTGGTGGGGGTCCAGATGGGTCAAGCGGGTGACATTTGCTTTGGGGAAGAAGGGGCTGACTTTGCGGCAATCGTTCGCAATCTGGTGTTCGCAGGATTTTAGACAAGGAGGACTATGAAAGTCTTTTTGGATTACTTCTCCAGGGCTCTGACTTAAAAATTGAAAATCTTCTTGCTGCTAGCTGGGATATTGAGCAGGACAAAGATGATTGACTGATCTTTACTGAAGATGTCAGAAGCATGGAGAAGCAAGCACGCAATCTGCCAAGCGGCTTGGGTCATACATCTTTATGGTCCTGGAAGAATGACCACCTCTCTCATTCTTTTTATTCATCAACATATTTCGAATAATAAGTCGAACTTCAGTTAGAAGCGGGGGGGCCGCCCCGGCCGGCGCCGGGCCCAACGCGCGGGGCCCCCGAGAGCCACAGAGCACTGCAGGGGCCAGGCCCCAGGCCGGTAATCAAGTGGAGGAGGGTGGGGGAGGAAGCAAAGGGTGCTGCTAACCATCCCATTACAACCACCCTTCTCACTCAAACACAACCCGTTTATGTCTTTTACACACATACTCCGCTTTTGGTG
>JAOYSI010000235.1:55694-91111 GCA_025775065.1 Hiodon alosoides | reverse complement strand
AGTAACTGGGATAACAAGAGGTTTTAATTCATTTATTCGATGACCAGTCTGTAGATAGCCATTGTAGGAAAGGACACCATGATAACTCATAGTTATTTATGGTTCATAGTTAGTTAACTCATAACTCATTGTTTTTGGGTTTTTTTAAAGACTCCGAAACTGGCTAGTTGGTATACGGAAAATACCAAGTGACTCCTGCTTCCAGTTCCTTAAAATTACTCTCATGGCAGATGCCAGATGCCAAACTGATCCACCTGATGTCAAAATACCATAGAATTAACAAATCAAGCTGTTTTGTAGAACCCTGAAAGAAACATTTATTTTAAGGTAATACTTAATCCATAGTAATCATATGGATGATACTATTCCATACATTTTGTGTCAACTTTTTATTAGATTGTACAAGTTCTAGGACAATTTTTCAAAATGGCCCAATTCAAATCAAATTTTCTTTCCAAAAGATCCAAAATCGGAAATGGCAGAATCTCTTTTTTGATTGGCCCAAATTACAGCCCAACTTTCTAAGATTTCCCATGTACTGGGACATTTTTTGGAAATGGTCAAAATTCTGGTTCAATTTCTTTTATTATTATACAAATTCTGGGATTAGTTTTCCAAAATGTCTGAATGTCGTTGAATATTTAGTACAGTGAATAGCAAATCATTAGCTGCTGCGCTGTGCGTATGTGTGGTTGCTCAATGTGCTATTTTAGGCAAAATATTTGCACATATTATATATTAGTTATATTTTCAAATATGTTGGAAAACAGGAAATTAATATGGCCTCGTTTTACTGGTTGAAAAAATACAAATATTCTATATATTAATTGTACGTCAATATTGGCAGAGGTAAATAAGTTATTCGGGACTCGCTTACCTTAAAGATAACATTTAGACAGACGTTTAATAAAGAAGTACATTTTTTATATCTGAAGCAGAAACGTCATCGCAAGAAAGTCTTGACGTGTGAATGTGGAGACGCAGCCTCGAGGGAAATGTAGTTCATTGGAGCTATTCTGCGGTTACCAACTACTTAAAAAAACAAAAACAGTTTTGTTGTAGATTTATATCACAAAAATGTCGTAAACTTTGACTGACACTGGTTCTGACCATAAAAAAATAAAATAAAATAATACTGACCATGGAGTGTGTTTGAACCGACCCGTTATCATACAGGTTGGAATTATTGCTAATGGGGCAATCCAGGGTAGACTGAGCTGCTCGCTCACACAAAAAAATGTAATCGCCGACTACTGTACTCTATGTAACTACGGACAAGAAATGCGAACACTGTAATGGATAACTGCTTTATTAAACCATAGCATGTTCGGCATGGATTCACTCTGTCCACTTCAATCTGCGGCAAACCTACCAAGTACGGTAGTATTGGAGTGATTACCTGAATCAGCGATGCATTTGCACTAGTTATAATTTTATATTATTTTATCTAGCGGCTACTAATATACTCTGTACTGATCTTCCAACTGGATAAAACAATCTCTCTGTCAGCATCCTCCCGATGCATTTTCTAACGCCAAACCAACGCAGGAACCTAATTTTGGTAAATCCCCAGATCTGGCAACACTACCCGTGGCTCGACTATTTTTCCTTCGAGTATAGCACGTCATTTCCTTCTCTCAAATTATTGCGCCGCCGCGAGATACAACATAACTCGCATTTTACGGCACAGGCCCACTTGGTCCTTAACGTGTGCATTTTTCAGCTTTAATGTTTGAAAATTAGTGTTTTCGACGTCTTAGTATACATTCACTAAAAATGAGCGACGACCCGGACAACGTCCCCGAAAGGGACATGAAGGTAATTATCTCTGCTAACAAACTAGCTAGCTCACTCAAGTTTTTTGTTTCCCTGCCAAACATTATTATCTGTTGTCAGTTATGAGCAAGCTAACCCGGCATATTTGTTTATAGTTTACTGGGATAGCTATGTTGACGTTTTGTTCTTGTAGCTACTTTGTGTGTGGTTATAGCGCTCTAGTAAACAATCAAGCTAACTGGGTTGAGATAACGGCTTGCTTGGTTAAAACAAATAACAAAAAATTCTGTATTAACCACTGTTATTGTTTTGAAAATAATTTATTCGCATTAAGTGTTACTTATAAAATGGTGTGTGGAAGACCGACTGTAAATGTGGTCATTTTTTGGGACGTCATCTAAAGGGATTTGTTTTTAAAGGTACCAATCTTATTTTTTCCTTCAGGACTTTCATTTCCGACAAATGAAGAAAATTCGCGTCTTTGAGTCTCCGGATGAATTGCCAAAAGAAAGATCTAGTCTGCTGGTAATTTCGAATAAGTTCGGCCTGACCTTCGTGGGAAAAGACCGAACGCTCAAAGTGTTCCACACAAGAGACATCATAGCCGCCAACAGGGTCGAGGGCAATCCGAACGAAATAGGTAACAGCCAGGCTGCGATGCAAAACAAGCGTAAACATGATGGAGATATTTTAGCTCTTGTATTTTTGCCTTTTAATTGTAGGTAGTTACTTACACATGCCTGCTTAATGCTCGAATTATTAAAATGACTTGCCCCATAGCCTATAGGTTTTTTTATCATAAAGTAAAATGTAGACATTTGTATTTATACCTACCGAAGTGGTATGTCTTTGTTAATGATTGAACATGTCACCCAGCATTTGTATGATCTTGTTAATCTTGCTTTGAGAAGGAAATTAATTCCACATTCCCAAATATAAATTTGACTGTAGTTTCATGCGATTCTTTTTGTGAAAGATTGTCATTGAATATTATCCATTAATGCATTGAACCAAAAATGAAGCTTTTCTAAAGTGCTTTCCGTTTTCCTTTTGTGTCTCAGTGGAAGGTGTGATTGCTCTGGAGGTTTCTGTGGAGCTGCCCATGCACCACCTGGCCCTGAGCAGCGATGAGCTCACACTGTCTGTCTGCGGGATGTCCGAGGAACAGGGCCTCTTGCTGGCATTCTTTGACGTTCGGACATTTCCCAATAAGGTAGCTAAAGGAAATGGATACACGCCCAATTCACTCTATACATTGAGTTGCGTTGTTGTCATGCATTTAGTGGGATTACTGATGCACACGAGAGGCTGGGCTGGTGTTCTCGCGGCAGAGAAAAAATGCTTAAGCTAATTTTCTGCAATAAACGCGTCAAAGCGTTGTGCTTTTCCATCTTTCCTTTTAAGCGCAGAATCAACCTAATCAGATAAGCTGCCTGTGGCTCCATTTCAGGTTTTAACAGTGTTCTGATCAGCCAGGTTATTCTGTCTCTCTGCTCAGTCCAGGCTCGAGAAGCTGCCGTTTGCCTCCCTAAGGCCAGCGGCAGACCAGGGGACTTTGGTGCAGGACCTGAAGTGGAACCCGGTCCAAGCCTCGATGCTGGCGGCCTGTCTCTCAGACGGCAGCATGGTGATCCTGGTGGTCACCGACAGTGTCGTGGTCCATGCCTCGCTGCCCGCCTCGCTGGGCATTACCTGCGGTGAGAGCTCAGTCACTCTACCTGTCCCTCTTCAGGTGTTGCCACCTGTCTTATCCAGGGGCATTATCTGGAATATGTGGCTCTCAGTTAATTACCTGTGAGGTCATCTGCAATGCAAGCTGCTTGTAGTAGTTCAGTGTAATTGACCTCACCCACCAAAGCTTTGTTTATTTGAACTGTAAGATGTTTAAGGAAATTGAATGTTTTTAATGGGGAATGTGTTTTGTGATGTAGTATAAATCAGGAAATCCTAATTTTAAGAGTTTGAAACTAAGTCTTAATTTTTTTTTCCTTATTTTTAAATTTATAGTATATTTCGTATACGTCATAGCTATATTTGCAGTCGGGGGTTTTTGTTCTTGTGTCGCAGAAAAACAAGTGGTAAAAAGTATTTAATGTCAGGTAATGAGGCTTGACGTGTTTGTTCTCCACAGTTTGTTGGAGTCCAAAAGGGAAGCAAGTGGCTGCCGGCAAGCTAGATGCAGCTGTTGTCCAGTACACTCCTGTAAGTGTGCCTGGGCTTCAGCCAGTGAGCACTGAACGTGTGAAAGTGTCTGCTAATCAAATGATGATGATGACCAGAATGAAAAATAGACTTTCATTTTAAACTGTTTTCTTTAACAGGCACTTCAGGAGAAGAAAGTGATCCCATGTCCCAATTTCTACAGCTCTGACAATCCAGTCAAAGGTAATGAATTTTAAATTTAAAAAATAATGAACATTCTTTGGAATAATCTGGGGGAAAAACTACTGTCCCTGATTTAAGTCTTAAAGAAAGCTGCCCATCCTGCTCTCCCCCTCTCAGTGCTGGACGTGTGTTGGCTCAGTACCTACGTCTTTGCTGTGGCCTACGCAGCAGCTGACGGGTCCCCAGAGACGCCTCCCGATCTGGTGGTGGTGTCACTCCCCGTGAGTGTGTCCTCTGGCGCTGGAGCATTGTTTTTAAATAGTTTCTTCCATCAGCCATGTACAGTGCATTTTGAGCGGTAGAGCTGTTTTTCATTCCTTTGTCCTATGTGCAGAAGAAAGATAGAGAGGAGAGTTATCTCAACTTCAATGACCCAATCTATGGCTCCTGCACAGAGAGACAGCATCACTACTTCCTCAGCCATATCGAAGACTGGTGAGACTTTTTCTTAGTTGACTGCGTTCCTCCATTTCAGTCTATCAAATGGGCACTGGCGATGGCTAGTCTGTGTGTGAATAGGCCGCTGCTAGGGAAGTGGTTAAGGTGAAAGGTTTGTACTCGAAAGGTTGCTGGTTCAAGTCTCGCCCCAGCTGTTGTACCGTTGAGCAAGGTCCATCTGAATTGCTTCAGTAAATTATAAGTATGTTAGATGAATGTAGAAATTGCAAGCTGTGTAAGTCGCTTTGGATCAAAGCGTCTGCTAAGCAGCTGACTTGTGACTTGATTTAAATGTTACTGTATTTATGTCTTAGGGACATTGTTCTGGCAGTGTCAGCAGCGTCAATTGAAGTCGCCATTATTGCCAAACAGGAAGATAAGGTACGCAAATGTCATAGTGGATTTTATTTATTTTTATTTTTTTTGCTGGTCTGGGTCGAACATTGATTGTCAACATACTGTCAGAGCTAATCCAAGTGTAAGTGTCATTAACCAACGAGAGGGTAGAACAGCAGATTGTCAGACCAATCACAGGTCACCATAACTGGAAGTGCTAAACCGGCTGGACCAATAAGGGTGATGATCACCAACTTAGCACCTTTACTGCTGCCAGTAATCTCATAAGTCTGCTGCAGGAAAGGGTTAGGGTTAAATTTAATGCTGTAAACCTTTGACCAGAATATTGTTGTTTTGAATTTCTGGTGAGGTGTTACTGTCATAAGGCACAATTTAGTGGCTCAATGAAAAGGCAGCTAACTAGGAGTGTGTATAAATTATTCAAAGGCCATATAGATTCTTGACCTTGCATGAATTTTGTCTGCACTCTGTGATGAGCTCTCATGTAAATGTAAGTTCAGGGCTTGGTGATATTCATACAACGAAATTCCTAAATTTCCTAAATATGTGCGTCTATCTCCTTTCTTTTTAGACAAACTGGGAGCTGTGGTTGCTGGGAGACTCGAGCAGGGCAGAATTACCTGTCACGTTGAACAACGAGGATACGCTGCCTGTAGGGGTCGCCATTGACTACACTAGTCAAGAGGAAATCCACATCAGTGAGTGATTAATGGCTCATGTCATTTCTGTCGGTGAGCCCGGTACATTGATGAAGTCTAGCAACGCCTTTTTGTCTTGAGCACGGCAGGTGCTCTGCAGCATGTAAAAAGCATGTATAACGGAGCTCATCCAGTCTGCTTGTGAATACCAACAAGATGCCTAACTCTGCCTTGTCTTCTGAGCTCTTCTGGGCTACTGTAGCGGTTTTATTTTTATTCAAATGCGCTAACCAAAAACGGCAAAGTGCTTCTTTCGCCTCACAGTGTACTTTTTCCTGCCAGCAGTTTGCTGTGAATCTGCTCGCATCCATCCAGTGTGTGTTCTGGTCCGTGGTTATGGTTTTACAGAACGCAAGGCATTGTACCCTGCACATCATTACCGCCTTGAGAAGGAAAAACTAGATCAGGTGTACTGAAAAAACAAAGGTTTTAAGAGGACCTCTTTGACCGAGGCACTGGTATTTGTTGTTGCTATAGCAACAATAGTTATTTTTGGGGGGTGAGCTGTGGGGTGCTCACTAAGTATGTATATTTTGGTAATTTGACTCTTCAATGAGAGGGCAGTATAGAGCTGCTGTGTGTGAGGGGTTTGCATTTTATTTTATGTAAACTGTAGTGTTGCCAAGTTTTGATTTGATTTGCTGCTGTTGATTTGGTTTGCTATCAGTCTCCTGCACAAACGGATCAACACTAATATTGTGCATAATGGTCGTGCTCTGTGGCTTTCTCACTGATTGTCTTTGCAATTTTCACATAGGTGAAGAAACCAAGTTGCCCCCGGCACCCACCCTGATGCTGCTGTCCACCGACGGAGTGCTCTGTCCCTTTTCTCTCATCAACCTGAACCCTGGGGTCAAACAGCTGTCCACAGTGCCAGTCAGCCTTGCCCTGGAGGGCGAGAGACCCCCTGCTGCGGGTCAGTGCTCCTGTTTGTCACTTTAGTTTTCATTGTGAAAAAATGTGGGTGTATGTTTTTTATTTTTTATTTATTATAATTCTCATCAACAAATCATGCTCTGTGTTAATTCTTTAATGTGATTAATAATCAAACTCCTGCTTCTCTGCTGCCCTTTAGCTGCTAGCGCTGTTACCCCAGCGGTAGTTGCTGCTGTCCAGCAACCCTCGACCATCGGAAGCCAGCCTGCCCTTGCCCCGGCCCCGGCCCAGGCCTTGACCACTGCTCATGTGTCCTCCCCTGGCTTCTCCATCTCCCTGACTCCTTCACACTCCACCCCCTCCATCTTCTCTCTGGGCCCCACGGTGCCAACCGCTGCTCCTGCTGCCCCCTCCCTGGGGTTGGCCGGCTTGTCTTTCGCCACTCAGGTCCCCAAACCCCCCGCCGACGTCTCTGCCTTCTCCTTCAGTGCCCTCTCGGTCAAGCCCCCCGGGGAGAGCGCCTTGGCCGCCCAGCGCCCAACCATGGCCTCACCCATCGCGGCCTTCATGGCCACCACTGATCCCGCTACCCCTCCAGCAAAGGTCAACCTTAATGAAAGGTAAGAGGTTTTAAACATTTCTGTTGCCTGTACCATTTTTTCACAAGCTATTTGATGCTTATTTGTATTAAATAAAACCCTCCCCCAACTTCGTCTGCAGATTTTTGGCAGTTGAGACCCCAGTCGCTGCATCAGCTGCACCAGCACCCCAGCCCTTCTCCTTCACCTCCACGCCCAAGCCTACCTTCTCGGGGCCCAGTAACCAGTCCACACCCCTGCCCAGCAAGCAGTCTGCCGCTCCAGGTGGGCTGAGGAATTCTGAAACACAAAATGTGCACCATTAAATATTCTTAAGTTAAGGAGTACTTGTGAATATTATGATTACTCAAATAGTGACCTAATTACAAATACCCATCTTTAAAATGTATTAAGCATGAAGGCTTGAAGTAATTTTCTGTTGTCACTTTGCCTGAAGAACAGAAGACAAGTTCTTGAGCAAGGAAATGAGCTATGTTGGCCATTTTCAAGAACAACGTTAGACTTCTGTTTTTAGTTATTCTGTTGACTAATTTATGGCTCAACAAAGTCTTTTCATATTGCAATTTTATTGTACACTATTATGGAATGTTCTTATTGGGTTGAAGGTAAGCATTTCAGAAATGAAATTTCTTCCCATAGTAGTTAATTATATGCTTCAAACTGTCGTCATATCTTTTCTTACGAATTATAAGGAAATAAATATTTAGGAAACGTTGCCTATGTTTCAATTGTCAACTCATAATGTACTAATTATATTCTCACCCCTTCCAAGTGGAAATGATCGGTTTCATTAGGTTATTGTGTCTAAGTCAATGATTGTACTATCCTCGTTTCCGTGCACCAGTTCGGCCTGCCCAGGCCAGCGCTCCCCAGCCGGCTGTGCAGAGGGTTGGTCCGGTCAGCCAGGCCCCTGGGAATTCCTCCGCTACCCAGGTCCTGTTCGTGTTAGATACAGTTTCAGTTTGTAAACGGTCGCCTTTCCTCCAAAGCAACTTGCATGTATAACCATTTAATCGCTTTGTTTAAGTGAAATGTTAACCGCCTATCCCCTGGATATGCACATACCCATGTGTTGTTGTTTTCCTTCGCTTCAGGCGGCCCTCTCGGCCAAAGCCCTGGAGAAGCAGCTACAGCAGCGGAAAGATGCTGACCCAGTCATGGCTGGTATACTGGAGGAAGTGAGTTTCCTGCCGCTGACGATGTGAAGCGGACGTAGTTCCCGTTAACGTCAGACTGATAAGTTTCGATTTCGATGTGAATACAGATCGCGCACTTCCAGAAGGAGCTGGACGACCTCAAAGCTCGCAGCAACAAGGCAGACTTTCGGGTGGGTACCTCGGAAGAGATGAAGGAGCTGCGAAAGGAATCTGAGGCCCTCCATGTCTTCATCCTGGAGATCAAGGAGACCACTGAGGTATGACCTGATGGTGTTTTACCCATGTTCTCATACAAAACAAAACCTAAGCTGGGAAAGACTGGTCAGGGAGCTTCTTGGGACAGTTGCATAGGACATGTCCTAATTAAATTCTGTAACCCAGAGCGCAAAATAGCAAGTGTTAGACTCCCTGTGAACCATTTAAAAACCCTTGGCATTTCTGATCACTAAGGGTCCTAAATCTGGCCTCCACCCAGTCGGCTACCCCGAGCAGAATGCTCCATAATGCTTACCCAATAGGTGAGGTGGGGAGATGGCGTCAGTCACGTCATCCAACAATATGTGCAACAGTAGTGGAGGATGGGGTTGAGGCTCATCCAACAATAGTAGTGGAGGATGGGGTTGAGGCTCATCCAACAATAGTAGTGGAGGATGGGGTTGAGGCTCATCCAACAATTGTAGTGGAGGATGGGGTTGAGGCTCATCCAACAACAGTAGTGGAGGATGCAGGGAGTCATTTCCATCTTTATGGGCCTTATAAACCCTTTGGTTGACGGGCACTGTCAGTATCCCATACTGAGTTACTACACTATTGGTTACTTTTCCTGTACGATGGACTATAATAGGTAAGTGTTTATAATGGGAAACGACTAACTTAAATGTGGGAAACCGAGAACAAAGCTCATCGTACTACCGCTCCACTATGTCTGTTTTTATCAGTCTCACCATGGGGATATTAGCACCCTGAAGACTACCTTGCTGGAGGGTTTTGCGGGGGCAGAGGATGCCAAAGCCCAGAGTGAGCTCAACCGAGATAAGGGATACCTGCAGCTGCTCTACAAGAAGCCCCTGGACCCACGCAGTGAGGAACAGCTCAAGGTAAAAAAGACTGTTGTGTGGTGGTTGTGTATGCCTGGAATGTTGGCTGAATGTGACAAGATCTGCCTGTTTTTGGGCGATTTTGAATGAAAATGAAAAACGAGGTTAAAAATGGTGTTCGACTCACATAAAGGATATGTTGTATGTAGCCACGTGTATTACTAAATGATACGCAAAGTGACCCAGTGCAAATTGATCACCTGATCCATGGTGGGTTGTTAATTCTGTTACAGGAGATCCGAAAACTCTACCAGTATGTCAAATTGGCAGTGGAGGATGTGAATGATGTGCTGGACCTGGAATGGGAAAAGCACCTGGAGAAGCGAAAGAAGCAGAGGTGATTTTCTCTTTTCTTTACAAAATATGAAACGAGTCGTGGAGTACTGTGAAGGATGTGACCATGTGATAGAACTCGGCAAATTATATGATCCTGCGCTCAAGCGAGCGCCTTTACCCACTAAGCCACTCCAGTGGCCCAGCTTTTGATCAGATGCTATTCTTCCAATTTCTGTATACTTCGTGTGAAAAGATGTCTTATTTATGTTTCTCTTTCCTTAAAATGACCTAACTCTCCTCTTCAGGCACCTGATAATCCCAGAACGGGAAGCTCTCTTCACCGCCTTGGCCAACAATCTGGACATAATCAACCAACAGAAGCAGAAGTTGGATTTGTTAGTGAAAGACCTGCAGTCCCTACGGCTGTACAACAAGACCTCCGCGTGGCGCTTACCCAGTCAGCAGTCCCCCACACAGCAAAGGTATGTAACCAAGGGCCAGGGTACTCGGACCGGGGAAAGGTGTGGAGTCCTATGTGGTGTCACGGAGAACTGTGCTGGTCGCACCAGACCAGGCTACTGGGGTGGTTTTGGTTCCAAAAGACCTGGGCAAAGGGATTAGGAAAACGTTAGTTTACATTTTATTAATGCTTCAAAATGGGTAGTTCTCACAGGTCCAAGGCCGATTGGATCCATCCTGTTCATTTGTAGCCACAGAACAAATATAAGACGAGTAGGGGGGTAAAATCTGATTGCAAATGTTGGAAGAGCACTTTGGCGGGAACTGCAGTCACACTGGTGGCACCACTGGTAACTGTGCGTGACTAATCTGTCTGTCTTTCAGCATGGACAGTGAGCTGGAAAGCTTAAGGAATGCCCTGTTAAAGGCCAGTCTGGAGACAACGCCTAAGACCCCCTCCGTATCTCCAGGTAAGCCCATTTACACCACAGTGCTCGTGACCATGCAGGCCAACACTGCACGCATGTACCTACACAAGGTGTGCGCATGGACTATTTACCCTGAAATATCCTTATGTAACAGTCATGCATGTTCTGTGTGTAAATGTAGCTTTTGCTTGTACGCGGCCATTTTGTGCTCCAGTGTGAAGTTATGTGTTGCAGCTAAGATGTCTCCGGTGAAGCAGTCCCAGCTGAGGAACTTTCTCTCCAAGAGGCAGACGCCGCCAGTTCGTTCCACAGCTCCAGGTGACCCCCGCCCCTATAGAAGACTCTGTCCCTTGTATTAAACCATAGTTACTGTCATGGAGATCACATACAGGGACAGAGTACAGGTTATTCCATATTTCATACTAAAAGAAACTTCTGAAATTAAGTGAAAAGTAAAGAACTAGACTTCACCTCCTACAGTGAATTCACTTATTCTTAGAATTCTAACTGGATTAAATTAGTATAATGGCCAACACATTTTTTGTTTATGAATCACTATTTATTGGTCCTGGAGACCTGGGCCTTTTGGAACAGTCAGAACTAAAATACAGTTTTTATTAAACCCCCCCCTTACAGCAAACCTTTCCAGGTCTGCCTTTCTCTCGCCCACCTACTACGAAGATCTGGACGATGGGAGCTCTACGTCCTCCCTGTCCCAGGCGCTCGACCCTGAAGAGTCCGTGCTGGTTGACAAAGAGGAGCTAATCCACACCCCAGTGTCACGTCACCCAGCGGTGGTCCGTACTCCCTCCATCCAGCCTGGCTTCATGGTGCAGTCTCCTCCTTTCAGCAATGTGCAGTCTGGTCCCATCGCTACCCCGGGTACGCCTGCTCCGGCCGCTCGCTGTTCCTCACTAGAATAAAGGAGATCGGGCCCTTGGGGAGGGGAAGAGTGCTTGGCGTGTCTGCAAGTTGCCGCCTCCGTAGTAATCCAGCAACAAATGTGAAGAGAATCAGAATGTGGGGTTTCATGAATGTTCAGCAGCCCAAGTAGCAGGGCATTGATCCGTTTTTTAGGAACGAGGAAAATTCATTATTCTTTGCGTGTTCCCCAGTCCCAACCAACAAGGCCAATATGGGTGGAGCAGACAGCACTGCTTTCGCCACCAAGACGGTGAAGCATGGCGCACCTCCCACGGATAGGACGACGCCTGTCACCATGCCTGCCCAGCAGGCCGCTGCGACTGCCGCCCTCCGCAGGCAGATGGCCAATCAGAAGCAAGGTAGTTGGTGGTGGTGGTTTAGTCTGTATCACCACTTGTCTGTTGCTTAACTAACAATTATGAGGCTATGTTTACAAAGCTTGTTCAGTTTGACAGTGCTGGTAATATACAAACTGAATAAATAAGTCACACCATGGACTTTTAGTATGCATAAAAAGTCAAGTGTGGTCATTACTTGTGGAATCTTGTGAGTGTCAAATATTGTTAATGACATATTACACGGTGGAACCATTAATTAGGCTTCCTTATTGGTAGTAACAGACCCCTTGAACACACCTAGTTGTGTTAAGAACCTGCATATTGTTTATAACCACCAGGGGGAGACATCAACTTGAAAATCAGCAATTAAACCATTCCTCCATCCCCCAACTCTCCATTTGATTTGACTTCTAGCATTTTTCTGAGCTTAATTACATCTGACAACAATCACATTCATGTTGTGGATATCATTTCTAATTTGCTTCCGCAAGCCTTATTTCCGTCTGTCTGAATATTGCCTGAAACTACTGCTATTGTAATTGAAGCCCAAAGTAATCCCTCTGAGCATCTTTGTACTGATTTTTATCCTGCATTAAATTCCCCCTCCTGTCTTGCGTGCAGCTGGAACTTCTTTGACCGAGTCCACTCTGAAGATGGTGCCCCAGGTGGTGAACGTGCAGGAGCTGAAGGACAAGGGTCCGGCCATGCCCATCACCACTGTAATCAGGTCAGTGTGTCTCCCCCCTTTTTGTTGTATGAGCGGGGGTTTGGGATAGAGGAGTCTGGAACTGTGCTTTGTCACATGGTTTTGTCAGGTGTGGAATGCTCAGCCGTTACACCTGTTTGGCCAGATGATGGCGTGGGGTATGACAGAGGTTTTGGGTTATCGTAAAGGTGAAATCCGCTTAAGGAGAGAGAGATTCTTAAGGCTAGAATCCAGATTAATAACTATGTGCGTTCAGTCTGCTCGCATTGTTTTTTTGTTTTTTTACCATTGCGGTGGCTTGACGATGTCTGTTAGGATATTTGTGCGTTACGTTTTCGTCATGTTAGGAGTTTCCACTATTATGGTTTTAAGGAGACAATTTGCAGGTTGCACGGTACTAGCCACTCTGCAGTAGCTGGCCTAAACACTTCAAAGTGTAAATGTACCTTTTGATTTAAAAATGGTAGAGATGAAAAGGTTCTGTTTCTTTTAAATTGGTGGGATTTTTTTAAATGAGACGTTGGTACGTGCTCAAGTTCTTTGTAAGCAAATCCTTCAGTGATTTTCTTCAGGAGTCTGCCACAAAAGAGTAATTAGGGGGGAGAAAAAAATAAGGCTTAAATAGCAGCTTTCAGCCTCGATATTCTCCCACTCATGATGGTTCCTTCACTTGTTTCTCCAGTCTGGATTTTGTTCAACAATCTCACACGCGGGTCCAGACCTCCTGGCATTATGTCAACTGTCCTGTGCCCTCATTACATTACGAGGGTGGTGAAGACGCATTCCTCCCGTTGGCCTTTCTCTAACGGCAGCCGAACAGCTTGGTAGTGTTAGACTGTGTCGAGATAGCGTGGCCTTTAGATCACATGCCTTGGCCAGCCGCACACGAAGGTGACATATGTGGAGGCGTGCAGCGTCCGCCCAAGGGAGTCTCTGGGCTCGGCTACCACTGCCGCGACGCCCGCCACCAGCCGCAGGAAGAAAGCCGAGACTGGCGCGGCCTCGGAGGTAAGGTGTCGGTTTGGAAGCTCCAAAAGAGGAACGGAGGAACAACGGCCTTTCGCGTGGGATGCAGGGAACGCACCAATCAGAAATCCCACCCCGTTGTTGGATGCTGACCCTGAGTTAACGGAAGCTGCTCATATTGATGGAACCCTAGAAAAGCCCAAAAAGGTCCGTCTTCCGTAGCAGACTTTCCCCTTGAGACAGTTGCTTTTTACTAGTTATCAGATGGTAAAGAACTACCCGTAGAGTATAGCTGTTGAAAGTTAAATGGCTACCATTTACTATTAAGTACTGTTATTCTTCTCTAAATGCTTCATTCAAAACCCTGTAGTGCTTATTTCTTGGTTAGCCTGTGTTTATAGAGATTGAATGTTGATTACTAATTTTTTTATATATATATATATATATTTATTCATATTCATTTACATTTTGCAGAGTTTTCAGACTGACCCCCTTCTCCACTTAACTTGAGCTCAGTATTTAAAAATAGCTCGAACTTTCGAGAGCTACTTTCCTGGAACTTTTATGTTGCATACATATTTCAGCATTCCTCTGTTGTATGGAACTCCAATAACATGTCTAAGTTGTTTTAATGTCATCTTCTATCTTGCTAAACAGTGATGCGTAAATTAACCATTGGGTCACTTTGTGGCATAACATTTTCTTTCAATTTTTAAAAAGATTTTCTTCGCCATTGTATCAGATTTTCGTGTGTGTGTGTGTGTGTGTGTGTGTGTGTGTGTGTGTGTGTGTGTGTGTGTGTCCTCAAGATCCTTGGAGAAATGCTGGTTTTCATTAGTTAATTTTATTTGGCACATTTAATTTATTCCCCCATGAGAGTTAAACTAATTTGTATTCTATAATGTCCTGCCATTTGTCATGTCAGTTGTAGAGGTAGTAACAACATGCAGTTTAGATGGTCCATGCTGGTAACTTTCTGTCGCGGGAGTCTATCCTCAGTCTCATTCTGTGAGTTTCTCCACCCACATGGTGCCGTATATTTGCGACCTCTGTTTTTAGTTAGTCATTTTTGTGGTCTTTTCTCCTTTATTCTCCAGTTCTTCAGTGCCAGCCCCAGCTGCCCAGGTTGTCCAACAGGTTTTGGTAACAGCGGCGACTAACCAGGCCAAACGGGTAAATGCCACTGCCGTCCTTCTGTACGGTCTATCTGGGTTTATCGCTTTTTACTTTAACACTGTTTATTTTCTGCTAAAATGAGTCATTTTGACATAGAACAGCCTAGCTAATTTTAAGACAGTCATGTGTTCCTGGTTTGAAAATATCGCTTGGCCAATAATTGCTATGCGCAACATCATTACAATTAAGGGAGAGTTACTTTTATATTTGTACATGTCTTGCAAGTCACTGAGAATAAGTTGATCCAGATATTAAGTTTCTGTTGCTTAAAGTAGCCCAAAGTACATTCCCTTGCCAGGTTAGTGGCCCATCTTGGGGCCCTGCTTGTACTTAGTTTGGTATGACCTCCATAGAAATTAAATCATCAACCTCTACACTCACTGCTTAAACCGCTAGTGTGTGCTGTGCATTTATTTTATTACTGCGACTTTGACTTTTGTCAAAGGCCTCTCTCGTGATTCTTAATCCCTCTCTTGGACATTTTTTGATGTGCAGACTCAAAACTCCTCCCAAAGCACGAAAGCGTTTGGTTCAACAAATGAAAGTTCAGCGTCTCCACAGCCAAGCTTCGTGTTTGGTAAGCAAGACCCCGGATATCAAATGGATCCTGGTCTTTTTGCAGGTGAAACCTCATGATTTGACACGATTTCCCACCCCCCTTTTCAACGGTCACAGGATTTGATTCTGTTTTTATTAATGGTCGTTGGTTATTTAAACATGGTGCCACTGAGAAAAAGTGTAGAGAAACTGAAAGTAGGCGGATTTGCTTTATCAGCCCAATGTATGTTGTGTTTTTTCCCCCGTGCTCAAGGTTGACATGTAAGCTGAAGCTGAGGCATTAGCCGTTAAGGAGGAAATGCCTGCAGGCTCTATGGGTTGGCATTTCTCAAGCCTCTTCACTTGCTTCTCTCTCCCTCTAAGGCGGCACTATGAAACCAGGGGCCCCCAGTGGCTCCACATCAGGCCCCGTGGAACAGACATCCAAGGCCTTCTCCTTCCCAGCTGCGGGAGTATCCACTGGACCGAAAGGATCCCTCCCATTGGAGAACAACAGGTTGTGGAACCTGTTGGACTCTCTGCTCCTTGGGGCAAACCCACTGCTCTGTATTCGACTTGTACGTCTTGTATTTGCGTTGGTTAAATTCATAGTTACGATTTCTTTCTTCGGATTTGTTTTACAGGCCGACTGGAAGCTTTAATTTTGCTTCCTTAAGTGCTCCCACAACGTTGACATCCCAAGGTGGTGGACCCTCTCAAGGTATTGTACTTCACTATAGTGGGGGATGTGGGGTCCTATAAAGTACATAAACTTTTATAAATGTGTTCTAGAGTGTGTAACAATCAAAACTGTACACCCTGGAAAAGGGTATGTGCTGAGGAGATTAATGATATAATGCCTTTTAGGCTTCAATTTAACAACAGTGTTCTCTTTGGTTTTACAGGCATGAGCCAGTCCAAATTCTCTTTCGGTAGCAGCAGCACCAGCGTGGGGAAGATGGTGTTTGGAGTGACAGGAGAAGCTCCTTTCTCGGACCCCACCAAAGCTCCCTCCCCTGGCACCACCACCCCTCCGCCTATCTCTGGAGAGGCTGCGAAACCCCCGGCTGCAGCCAGCGCCGCCAAGGCCGAGCCCCCGACCTCCAGGCCCGGCATTGCCGGGGAGACCCTCGGCAGCTTCTCGGGACTGCGCGTGGGGCAAGGGGACGAGGAGGCCCCCAAGCCCACCGCTGCCACATTCAGCTTCAGCCAGCCCGAGAGCGCGGCAGAGTTCAGCTTCTGCGGAGGCTTCCCCACGCTGACCAAGCCCGCCGAGCAGATTGCCACAGAGGCCACCTCCTCTGCGCTGGCGGTGGAGGAATCGCCCCAGACCACGGCGGCTGTGTTTGGTGCCACCGACGCACCCGCCGCCAACTCTTCAGGTAGCGTCTTCAAATTGCCTGAGCCAGCGGTTCCCCCTGCCGCCACCGCCAGGTCGGCCTTTTCAGCGACGCAGCCCAGCACCTCCGCCTCCGCCCCCGCCCCCCCTTCCTTTAGCAGCCTCCTGGCGGCCCCACTGCCTTCCATTGCCCCCGAGGACGTGGGGGAGTCTCTCGCTCCGCTGTCCGCGGCCACGACAGCTGCTGCGGCCCTGCATTCCCCAGTGCAGTCCGTCCCCGCTGACAGCGCGCCTCCCCCCGCGGCGGACGCCGCCGCAACGCCGGCTTTGTCCCAGGCCGTCGCCGCAGACGCAAGCACTGGCACCGTCGCCGTCGCCCAGGAAAAGCCTCCGCCAGCATTGCTCCCAGCCGTTCCCGCCACTCTCGGTTCCACTGCCTCTGTCACCCCACCAGCAGAGGGAGCACCTACACCCCAAATGGGCCAAGCCTCTGAGACCACCAGCACTTCTACGCCTACTGCCACGGCCCCCCCAGGGGAGGCCTCCGTGTTCAGCCAGGCCACAGGCTCCAACACACCAGGCTCCATCTTCTCCGCCCAGCCGGTGGTCAGCACCGACTCTACTACCCTGGGTATCTCCACCCTCACCACTGCCGTCAGCGCCACGGGTCCCGCCCCAGCTACCTCCAGCTCCACACCTGCGGGCTCCTTGTTCGGGCAGCCGGCGAGCGCGCCCAACGCCCCCATCGCTAGCGGGTTTGGCGCCTCTGGGTTCGGGAGCGGGGCGGCCGGTTTCGGCAAGCCCTCATTTGGGCAGGCCGCTGGCTTCGGGCCGCCCGGCACCGCCAGCAGCTTCAGCTTCGCCCAACCGGCTTTTGGGTCAAATCCCGCGTTCGGGCAGCCGGCGGCGGCGGCGGCGGCGGCAGCGGCACCTGCCCCGGGCGGCGCCGGCGGTGCGGGGCCGTTTGGCTCCTCCAGCGCCCTGGGCTTTTCCTTCAGCCAGATGACCACCAGCGCCGGCAGCACGGCCAGCTGCACCGCTGCCGGTCTCTTTGGGCAGAGCAGCACTCCGGCCTTCGGACAGCAGAGCGCCGGCTTCGGACAGGGCTCCCTGTTTGGGAGCAACACCACCACCACTTCCTCCACTGGGTTTAGCTTCGGGCAGCCAGCAGGTGAGTGCCATCGCGTGCGAGGGATGTCCATTGCCCTCACTTTCCAGTGATTTTTCTCCTCATTCCTGTCCCTCTATTGACCGTACGAGCATGAAGTTGAAAAAATGCAGGTGACCTTGTTAAGGGGGTCAGTCCATGATGTGTCTGCGTGAGGTCCCAAGCGAAGGTATGCCTACGTAACTTAGGCTAATGATTTATTGTTTTATCATAATTCGGGGTTTGAGGTGGAACAAAACCCAGGAGCACCTTTGGCACTCCAATCGTGGGCTGGCTACCGCTGCATTAGCGTGGGATCACTCATTCTTGAACGTAGATTGTCCTAAAATAAACCAAGCACTTTCTTGGTTCTGTCAGGAAATGCAGCTTTAACTCATGTAACAGTTTAGGTCTGCCCAGTTGTCCCGTTCCAATTCCTGCATGTATTACAAATCGTTCCTGTACATACCATGCTACTTGATCTAGTTTATTATAAGTTGATCCTCACAAATGTTAAATATAGCTGTCCGTCTGAACTCTAAATCGGATCCACATCCAGGCATCCAGACCAGTAATGGCAAGGACTTCTTAACCCAAAGCACTGAGAGGGCAAGAGCAGACGGGGGGGGAGGGAGTTGTCCCTAAAGGATTTTTTGTCCCAAACTGGTTTATACTTTGATCTCAAATATCTCGCAATGGTAAGCATGCATACTCCTAGTATTTGGGGAAGAGTCTGTATGTATGGAAGGAATGTGTTTGATGGAATGCTTTTGTGGACAGCTCCACATTAAACAGCTACGCCAAGTTCTGAAAACCGAGCCCCTTTCTGCGGGAAATCCTCATCGCTCTGAATGTATTCAGTCATCAGGCTCTGGTTTAAAATGGGATGGAACCATAGCCATTAGGAAAGGCATCCATCATGGCCATTAGGATAATTGAGAGGGCAGGACCGGCCCCCATCCATCTCGCTTGTTAAGATCTGCTGGCTCGCCCTGCCCTGCCACAGCCATGTGCTCCAGGAGGAGCGGTGTGCCCCGTTCTTGTTTTGACATTACTGCAAGTTTCTTTTTTTAAAATCCCATTTATTCACATTGATAAATGTGAATGGTATTTCTCCTCCTCTTGTGAAAGTGAAAACGAGAAGGGACTAAATGGTCTCGTATGGGGAGGCGGCCACTCGCTGCAGTAAGAGAACGCTGGGCGTGGATTTCAGTGGGATCGGCGGAATGTGATGTTGAATTATCTGGTCTTGTGTGGGATCCTTCGCTGACTGAAACCCTTTTCCTAACTGTGGAGTGTGACCCCCTTAAAGGGGTGGGGGGGGTGCCTGGGAAAACACTGGTGGGTGGGGGGGTGGACTTGGGGAAAAGTCTGGGATGTGGCTTGAGAAGGTAAGGGTCTGAAAGGTTACCTCTGCTGCACATAGTTTTAGTGGGAAAAGGCGTGGCTCGGAGACCACCAGCAGCCGTGTGCCTTTCTCGGTCAACATGAGAAGAGTAGAGGGCACCGTGTGGGTCAGGGACAAGGGTGCAGCCTCATTCCCAGGGATTCACGGGATTCCCTTGCGCTGACTGCGGAATGTGCCTGCCGCTGCTGAAAACAGCTGATGGGACTCGGGTGCCGCAGTGCGAGAACCGCGGTGTCGGGTTTCCGCACAGGACCGCCGGCCACTGCCCTGTAGTGCTCAGTCAACACCGTGGGGAAATATGGTAGTTTAACCCCATTGGTAAGAGCAGGGATGGTCTTGGCCAGTTTCCTGGAAGCGAAAGAGAAAGTGAGGGCTCCGCTCCAGTAAAGACTGGGACCGTCACCGTTTGTCTCTTCCTTGGGCAGAGAGTGATGCGATGGAAGTAAACTAGTGATCTGGCATCTGGCAAACTAGAATTCTGGCATTGCATTGAATTCTCCCTACTGTGCCATCTTAACGAGCACTAACTTCCTGAGGAAACCGTGGCCCGTGTACCAATCGCCACGACACGTATGTAATGGAACGTTGCTGGGACACCCCCCAAATGTTTTATTTGCATTGGTCACAGATAACATTGCTGCGTAAATCTGAATGCTTCCCCGCTCTTTTTCTGTGGACATCGGCATGACATCATTTGCGTTGCCTCAGCGACCACAATCTGTAACTGCTCGTTTGCATTCATGTGTAAACAAAAAGTACAATGAGATGTCATAAATATTTAAGATCTGTGACTGCTGTATGTTGTAGATTATCACAGTGACGGCATTAGATTCTTATTTTATGTTCACTGCCTCGCTTTACTTACACTGCTGTGATTGGTAATGCTGTGCGGTACAATACATCATAGATGACAGATATGATGGCTTGGGCGAACCGTGAACGTGTTTCGAAACATTACAAACTTCTTCGCTATTTTTCCAGTAAACTACCATGGACATGCCCAGCATCATAACTGGGCTAAAAAAAAAACCCATCCTTTTAGTATAAAAAAATTCTATATATGCTGGCATGTGTCTGAAAACGTGTGAGCTTTTGACTACAAGCATTTATTAATTTTGGGGATGGGTTCCAGGCTGGAAATAATTAAAAGAGTATAAAAGTTTAAATTGTTGCTTAACCTAACTGCACGGTTGGCCTTTCAGGTACAAACCCAGCAGAGCCAAAAGCTGGCGACGGGTTCCAAATCTCAGTATGTGGTGATGAGACTGGACTGTTGGATAACAGCGTTATGGGTGGGACGATATGAAACAAAATTTAAGAGAGTTTTTTGTTTTGTTTTTTGTTTTTTGAAGGCTTTAAAATTGTATCTATCAACCTTGTGATGGATACCTCTTGTGTTGGACAGGGCTGTTGTGCCTGTCTGTTTCTGGGTCTGTTTTTTTATTTATTTTTATTATCATTTCCCCACTTTTGCCATTTCCTGTGCTCATCTCTAGTTCATTACCAATTATTTGAAAAGACCGGCTTCAGAGTTAAAATAAAGAAGATTATACTTTACCCAATTTGCCACTAAAAGGGATTAATGGGGGGGAAAAAACTTTAGTGGCATTTTATTGTTTGCAGAGTGGTACTTAGGTCTTCTCCCTGGAGGCGCTACCTGATTATTATAAGCCTGATAGATTTTTTGGACAATAATCAAGTCCCTTTAGATGCACAAATTTAAATGGTTTGACTTACCAAGTAAAAGGAGAAAATAAAGCTTCTGTTCTTAGACAGAGGGATTCAGTTATATAGACACAGAACTGAGTATCAATGTAAATGTAAATCAATACAAAATCAAACACACTTTTACTATGCCTGTGGTGCCTGTTGATATGTAATTGTAATTTTATCTTTTGTATTAATTGTGTAGCTATTTCTGCATTTCTTGTGCTGCAGGGAAAATTTCCAAGCTCCTCTCAGCTGTAGTGCTGGAAAGTTAGTCTTTCAAATCTGATCGCATATGTAAATTTTCTTTCATAATCAGCAATTATAGTACAGCCCAAGCTTCTGATATCTGATTTCCTCAATGGAAAAACCTTTAAATAAGTGGGGGGAAAAAGTCTTGAAAGAAGCCCCTGATCTGAGTTGTATTTTTATCGTTATTGCTTTGGATGTGTAGAGCAGGCAGAAGTGACTTTCCAAATGCTTGGTTTATGTTCAGTTGTCTGGTGGACGGTTTCTGAGACTTCTCTCGCCGCGTTTCTCTCCCCCAGCATTTGGTGCCACTTCCACTCCCTCTGTATTCGGCCAGCAGCCCGGCGGCGGCAGTGTCTTCGGACAGGTAAGGAGTTCAGGTGCCCTGGTCCCAGGTCTCCCCGTGCCACGTTCTAATGCGCTGCACTCATGGCTACATGAGCAGTTTTATTCAAACCTGCTGCTGACAGGCGTGACATGTTGGCATCTTCTTTTACTTGGCAAAGACTGCCTGAAAAACCCATGTGAGCCCTTGGTTTTTATTCAGGGAAGACTTGTAGCCGTTTCTGGGGCATTATCCATTCGCTTGTGTGCGCAAGACTTGTAGGTGGGTTTTTAACAATGTGGTACAACCATTTGTGTGTGTTCTTTTACAGCAGCAAGCCTCATCGGGTGGGGGGCTGTTTGGTTCTGGGACCAGCGGGACTTCGGGCTCCTCAGCAGGTACAGGAGGCTTCTTCAGCGGCCTCGGGGGGAAGCCCAGTGAGGACGCAGCCAATAAAAATCCATTTGCCGCTTCAGCCTCTGGGGATTTCAGCCAATCAAACCAAGCAGGTGAGATCACGGTAGTCACGGCAGTTACTGTATCCACAACTACTGCAAGTAAGAGATTGTAGTTATCCCAGGCTGATGGATAGAGGAGTCTTAATGTAGTGGTTTGGTTGCATATTCTGATGTTTTTTTTCAGAAGGACTAAATGCACATTCTCACCCCAACGTATTGGTACAGGGACCTTTCGTTTAATGCCTCACATTTGGTCTGATCTGTTCCCAGCATCACACCCACAGAGAATAATAGTGGAACTTCTGAAGGGGTATGGGAAGCTACAGAAATGTTAAAAGAGAAACGTAACCAGGTGCTTGGTGTAAACCTAAGCGTGGGTGTTTACTTTGTCCCGTTATCAAAGTTTTTGTACTCTGTGACGTAGGCATGTCATTAAGTATGCAAAACTCTATAGGTAGATGAGGATGAACTGTACATCTTGGCGAACATCCAAGGACGTTTGTTGATTCTGCTCACTTTCTCTACAGTGAACACAGTGGGAGGATTAAAGTGGGTGGATTATGTTTTAGTGTTTTGTTTTTTTATTTTAAGCCGTAGACATTCTCTTTGTACGGCTGCTTGCCCAGATACACACAGGCTGCATAATCCATATCAATGCAACCAATGTTTTTTTTTATTTTATTTTTTTATTTTATTTTACATTTCTTCTAAATAATGTAAAATTACGTAGGCATCTGCCAGGTAACGGTCACATTACACTGTTAAATGATCTTTCACTAGCATGGCTTATTTCCCCTCCTGGTGCCCCACAAGGCGTGGGTGTGAAAGACGATTATTATTAACAGGTCCCCGTTCAGAGCCACGAGAATCTCCCCGGAAATGGCAGACAAGGCTCCATTTCCCTCCCAAATGAAATTTTCATTGGATGTTAAGAATAGGTTCCAATAAGCCAAAGACTCGGGTTCAACCCGTGCGTCCCCGGGATATATGGGCCACGGTGTGGGGTTTCGGCTTCCGTCACCCCGCCTTTGTTCAGCGAGAAGCAAACCACTTATCTGATGGCTGCGTCAAAGCAGTTAAATATGCAGCAGTCTTCTGTCATGGTCAAGATAGCCATCTGCACCAGCTCGCCGCCCGTTATTTAAATCAGCTCCGGACTACCTCGCGTAAACCTTTCCGCCTTCCGCCAAATGCACCTCGCAGCTAGTAACTAATGACTTGTCTGGTGATGTTTATAGTTTTACACTAAGCAGTTTCGGGTGTGTGTGTCCCACTTCACCGTCCCCTTTGATTCATAAATCAAGTGAAAACAACGTTTGTATCTTGCTGACACTGTGCGTTTAACGCATTGAACCCAAATGCAATCACTTGTATTGGAAAGTCCATTACCCTTTCAGATGGCAATAGCTTGATATGTCCAAACTGCACTAGACTTATGCAGGGGTGGATGGTGGGCAGTTGGGCATTTCCTCAAGGGTTGTTATCCCGCCTTAAAGCAGTCATGTCATTTTAACACATACGACCGCATCTATGTGCTTATGGTCCCAGCCGCAGAATTGGATCCCATTCGTTTGCTCTGGATCAAGGTATCTGCAAAGAAAATATTTGACCAAATAGTAATCGGTCTACTCTAAAAGTTTTACAGGTTTAAAGTTTGCAGACAAATACTCCGAATTGGAGGCCGGCCGAAGCACAGTTGAGATGGTGTTGGCATTGGTGTTGGTGGTGTTGCACAACTCTACTACTGACAATGTGTGGGACTGCATTACTCTGCCGGTTCACCTTCCGATGAGTCTGGCAACGTGGTAATGTTGTGGAAGAGGGTGGACTGGGTTAGAGTTTAAGGTGCAGGAAAAAGGCTAAGGTTTAAATATTTGCCACAGTTTTTGCTTTTAAAAACGTTTCATTTTAAAATGAGATTTCTGTGGATGTGAGCTGAAGTGGGGCTCTGTTAACTGTGGTGGTGTTCTTCCAGGATCCAGCAGCCTGTTTGGAAACAGCGGGGCGAAGACCTTCAGCTTCGGGACGGCCTCCTTTGGTGAGCAGAAGCCCAGCGGGACATTCAGCGCCAGCGGAGGTGGTGTCGCTGCCCAAGGATTTGGGTCCTTCAGCACCCCCCCAAAAGCAGGTACCAGATTTTTCTCTGACCAGATGAAATAAATTGGGCCAGTGTGAGAGTGACACACACACACACACACCCCATTAATCACAGCTGTTAACCTTGCTGTTAGTCTAATTTTTCTTTACCGCTCAACCCACATTATTGCTAGATTAGCTGCTGTATCTCGTTCCTAAATCCAGGTTGGGGTGTAGAAATCGACAGTCAGTCCTGTTCTAGATTGCGGGGTTAGCATGTTTCTTTTGACAACCTTATTACTGACTCAGTTTTTAGTTGTTTGTTTTTGTTTATTGGGTACAAACCTACACTGACGTGCAAAATAATTAATTCGGAATAGATTTCGTATTATAATTTACTGATGCGTTGAACGTATTATTTTAACGTAAATGCGTTTACAAAAGGATAACTTTTAAAAAATATATTCTGAACACCAACTGACTGAAAAAGCTTTGTCTGTTAAACAAGAAACATTTCCTTGCTGCTTAAGCCACAAAATGATCACCAAAAATATAGATTTCTTGCATTGTAAATGCGCATATTCATTTTACAGTGTTAATGGGTATTCACCCATATCCTTGAAGGTTCTCATAACTTTCCACTAACTCAGTGTTACTTTTACTATGTTCATGGGACAAACCGAAGGGATCTGTCGCAGGTGATTATTGACCCGGGGGTCTCTGTGTGGCCTGCCATCTGCTGTTGTGCTAGAAGTCCCATCTTCACTCTTCAGTGATGCAGATGAAATGCCTCTGTACGCAGTCCGCACTGTGGCAAGTTTTCCTAGCGGATGCAGCTATCCGAAGTGGCCGCGGTCCAGGGACTGCCATCCAATTACATTAACCTAATCAATTATTCACCGCAGTACACTCTGGGCATGGCTGAAATTTCCGAGCCCCCGGTGGGGGGGGAGACTCGGTCCGTTCATGGATGGGTTCCAGAACCTGCTGCGCTGCACAGCTCGTGCACACCGGCCTCCTCGGTCAGTCCTGGAAGGCCTCCCTCTCCACCTTCGGGGCGGCAGTTGGTGGAGCTGTGGGACGCTCCCGGGAGCACTTTGATGTCTCCGACAGTGTGTGTTAACATGCTGTTTCTCTATTTATTTATTTTTTCCATAAGCTTTCTGAAATCATGGGTTTCTGGGCCCGTCTTTTAAACCCGTTCTTTCTGCCTTTAATTCAAGACAGAACCGGCCGTGCAATTTTCTGATAAGGTTTTTACAATGTCTGGTTAAATTAAAGTAATTGAAAATAAGCGAACCCTTCCTGCTCCATGTGTGTGTTTTCTATATTTGTTTTTCCAAGTGACAAGTGGCCATAGAAGCAGCAGTGTTTTTTTTTTCTTTTTTTTTTCTTTTCTTTCTGGAACATTCTTGGCCTATTATGCCGCAATAGATTTAAGAAAATCTGGTTTGAAGAGTATTTATGTACATCATCTCATTTTAATTAAAGCGAGTTAATGCTTAGAGTGTGAACAGAGCTGATATTGAGCACCTCTCGTGGTTTACACCCAAACCTGCAGAGTGACTCTTTACCGTGAGCGTCGTTACCATCACGGCCACCAACGTTTCTTATTGCTTTTTTATAAGATGTACTTAAAGTGAATTTTATATGAGGATAATTGTATTTAATTGTAATTTTTTATTGTATGCTTCAATCTTCATAGTTGTATTTGAGTTTAGCCTTAAATTGCAGGAAATCGGCACCTCTGTCAAGTTCAAGTCCGGAGCGTTGAATGAACCAGACTTTCTCCGACTCGACGGGGAACTCATTGCTCATTGAAAAGCTTAACCGAGTCTCGCGCTCTGCTCTGTCCCAGGTGGTTTTGGAAGTGCCCCGGTGTTCGGCAGCCCCCCTGCTTTTGGGGGCTCACCTGCTTTCGGAGGCCCTTCTGCGTTCGGGTCGACCCCCTCTTTCAGCAACCCCATGGGTTCCACTACAGGCAAGGTCTTCGGGGAGGGGACAGCCGCAGCCAACGTTGGAGGATTTGGGTAAGATTAAAGTTACGGGGTTGCAGGGTGTAATGTTAAAAATATATAAAAGGTAATGGACAGTCTTTTTGTTTTTATTTATGTCTGTTTATTTTCAATGAAAACTTACAAGGTTTGCAGTGTGAAGCGTGGTTCGTTTAATATGTTTTTTCCACAATGCATCACTTGGTGCATTGAGATTTTCTTTTAGTGCAATTTTTTTTTATGAGAGGCCATAGTGGCTGTCGGGCTTAGATTAGGGACACACATTTTTTTCCCCCCTCATTGATAAGCCTGTTCATTTTTGTACGTGCTTAGCGTTTCGCTCGACCAGTTCCTTTACGCGTCAGACCTTCAGGCAGCTGAGGATTTCCCCTTTAGGTCCGTGCCGGAGTTGTGATGAGATCTGACCCCTATATCGTCTATGCTGTGGAGGATTCAAGCCTTCCCTCACTGTCAGAGTCTATTTTAAATGTGTTAGCTGGAGCAATCCTCAAGCTGATATATTTTACTTTTTGTGATGTAAATGTGTTTTTGGCACTGGGTTCGGTCTCAGGCGTGATCCCTGGCATTAGATCTGCGCCAGAGGATGATTTTATTCCTGCTGAAATATTTTCAGCTCATTGTAGAAAATTTAATTAAAAATATCTTAAACAATGTGCTTTGTGCAGTGTTATACAGCCACCCCTGCTATTCTCTCTGAATAAATGTCTAATAATATAAAAACCTGTTATAGCGCCTCTTCTGGGGCCAACTTCCCAAGCCGAAAACACGGACCCAAGACTCCCTTGTAGCGCCAATTAAGTGTTGTAATCGTGACCAGGGTTCATAGGAATTGCTTTGCTTTATTTTGGATTTTCAGAACTGTGTTTTTATCACAGAAAACTAGGAACCATGGTCATTACAATGAATTAAACATTATACAGTTCACGCTAGGCACGGGCACGCACAGCCGTAACATCAACACAACGAGCTGCTGCGTAAAATGGCAGCGGTCAAAATCACGGTCATATTATACATCCGAGCCAAATAAACAAATATGCAAATATGCGTGAAGATAAACAAGGCATTGCTAATGTGTTCTCTACAGTACGGCGTGACAAAGACATTTGGAGACATAATGAAAGATCAGAGAAATTGGAAAATGACTGTACCTGGCTACTCCAGTACAGTACCGTCTTTACTTTTTCTTAAGATTTTATACAAATTAGTTTAGAAATTACTCGAAATAAAATCCTTGAGTTTGTTGCTAACATTGTGTAGAAGTTATTTAATTTTATTTTAAAAATACCTCCACGATACCGCCAGCCATGCTCTGTCACCAGTTTTGCCCTTGGTTTTTACCAGATGGTGGGCTGTATTTAAATCCGTCCACCCCCATTAAAATCTCTGAGCTGTAGACTTAATATAAAAACTGGTCTGTTTAGAGTAGGTATGTCCCCAGAGGTGATAATTTGGGGTAAAACGCATATTAATGAATAATGAGCCCATTTTGACAGCCTTTATCTTGAATCTGCGTCCTTTGTTATTAAAAGCAAAGTCGGTGTTCAACATGTATTCCTAAAAACATCAGATTTAATCCCGGAGGAAAGGGCTTGTTCTCCAGCCCACATTGCTCCAAATTAAAGCACTGAAAACGACATATAAAATTATGAAATGAGAATGACACCATTTCGTACTTCGAAGATTAAGCCTCGGTTAACGATAAAAAAAGTTTTAGGTCTGAATTGCCAAGAAGTTTTATTGAAGCTTTCAAAGCAATGGTTCATACATACAGATTTTATTAGATGTACTGCTGCGTACTTCCATTTTACAATGCAGAGCGTTTTTTGTAGTATGAATAAAATTGGTTTATTTTCTAATCTGTGCAGAATTTGTTGCATAATCTTTCCACAGAATTTAGTTTATGGGGGGAAAGGTGCGTTAGTCTCAGGAGACTATTGTTGGAGATACAATTCTGTGGATTGTCCTGAATTACTTGCACCAATTTGGTTTCTTCATTGTAAACAGTGGCACATGGAAGCACGCCCCCCTCGGTACAGCAACAATCTAATCATGCTGCAGTGGATTACGTGACGGTTAATCCCTAAACCACACACTTCCCTGCCAGCAGATTAACCGCCATAAAGTCCGCCCTCTCGTTTGCGCTCTCCAGGGGTAATGCCCCTGAAAATTAGTCCTCCAGAAGAGATTACCAGCACCCCCCCACTTCTGATGAATTCTGCCTCTGCTCCCGTTATCTTTGAGGCATCTGGAAATTATCACTCTGAATTAGAGATTGGAATAGGAATGTATTATTATATGTTATTAGTGATAAGTTAGTATTTTTACCTCTGCAGCATTGCCACACTGAAATCATCGAAGGTTTTTTTTTATTTTTCAAGCCTTAATTCTATAAGGCATTTTAAATGGCTGGCGGTTTGATGTTTTGTCCTGCCTGTGTCTGAACTCAATGATGTTTTTGGGCTAATTTTTACGGAAACAGCTCCCAGGTCATCTGCCACTTAACACCGTGTTCAGTTGTGCAGCCTGCGTTTAGCAGGGGCTCGCTTTGGAAATGAATCTAGTCAGGGATGACCTAGCAGACAGGAAGGGCAGCCGCCAAAAATTGCTTCCTGAATTGGGGTCAAAAGGCACCAGTTTTTCCATCTGGGTTTGCCACATCCCGGATTAGCTACTGGAATGAGACCAGCTCTTTTGATAATAAACAGAAAGTTATTGTCTGTGTGGCGATGCTTGTAAACTAACCTTGGTTCTCCAGTCCTGGTCCCAGGGGGCAGTTTCTGTTCAGCCGAGCCCGTGTCTCGCTCACTTGGCATCGCTCCTTTAGGAGGGTTGTATACTCTCTCAGCTTAGAGGTGTCAGGAAGGCTACGCACGATTCTTTCACGTGAAATGGACTATCCTCGGGTTTCCTGTTTGGGGCTGTCCTGGGCGGAAGATTCTTAATCTTGGAAAACGGTTACTAGATGAATATTTAATCTTTCAGTTGTATTGGATGTGGAAAGAGCACATTTTTTATGTTACTGGTTTCGGTTGACTGGTGTTTGGGGTATCTTTAAAGCCTTTGACTGGTTAACAGAATAAATATAGAACCATTTTTATTTGTGTAGAGCTTTTCATTTTATTAGAAAGTCTCAGTGCTTTACATGAGTATTGGTATTAAAGAAGTATTTCATTTTATAGTGCCTTTTCTTTTGTCTGGGATTGTGATAGACCTGCGAGAGACAACATTTTATAAAGATAAATTAGTATAACATGAGAGATTTTGATTTCCTAGGAGTTTGGTATGGTTTCCTTAAAACAGGCAAGGTGTTACACAGCTGGTATGTTATGTTTGGAAATATGGTATCTAAAAAAATTAATGGATGTGAACTTTCTCCAGTGGCTAATGCTATCAGTAAGTCTAAAATTGCAGTTCATTTAATGTACTATTGGTACCTTAGGTTTTATGATTTGAAAATTGAGTTCAGTAAATTGGTTTCAACTGGGGTGATGCAGTTGAGAGAATTTGCATTGACATTTCATCTATAGTTTTTTTTTTTTTTTTCTTCCCTCCCTCCCTCATTACGACATTAACATTCATATGCTCTAGCACTACCTTTACCAAGTCTAATTGACCTTTTTATTACACTGCACAGATTTGCCTCTGCTTCCAATGCCCCAACCTTTGGAAGTCTGGCCACTCAGAATACCCCATCCTTTGGCAATCTGGCCCAGCAGGGCTCCGGATTTGGGGCACAGAGCAGCGGCTTCTCTGGGTTTGGATCCGCAGGAGGTGAGTTGGCGTGACCCTAAAATTCAAACCTCTATTATCTCTAGGCATAAAAATCTATAGATGTATTGTTTTCCATAATAGAGGAAAACATTGTTTTTCCCCCAGCTGAAATGGGTCATGTGTATTACTTTAGTTGTTTCATGACATCATTTAGATCCAGGAAATTCACCATCTTGCATTATGACCAAATGCTGATAAAGACTAGATTATTCCGAGTAGATGACAAGGGGCCAATGCTGTTCTACTTTTGTGGGTAATGCAGGGATGCAATATGTGAGCACCTAAGCAGAAACGAATCGCCCCGCAGTCATAAAGTATGTTCTGCATTTTACTAGAGGAACGCCGCCTGTAGCTCATCCCTGTCTCTGCAGCTCAATGCTAGTGTAGCGGTGCTTGAGGGTTAGCCACCTGCCAGCAGAGTCCCACCAGCGAAATCCTTATTAACCCATATTCAAGATCGGCCCGGTGGCGACAGCAAACTCTGGACTCCCAGAATAACACTGTGCCCCACTTTTTTCTGAAAGCAGGGAAAACCTTTCCCTCGCTCGCTCATGCCTGCTCTCTCTCTCTCTCGTTCTCTCATTTTCATGCTTTCCAATGCCAAGGGTGATGTTGCTGCAGATGTCACCCGTTGTTAGGTCACAATGAAGTAACGGCAGTCGTGTAGAATTTTATTTATTTTTTGCTTGTAATTAACAGATGAGGTCCAATAAATAACTGTCAAGTATTTGTCAAAATAAAAAAGGTAGTCATATTTGTTCTACACCAAACTGTGATGGTTAAAAATAAAAAAATGTTTCCCCAGTTCCACATATGGTAAAATGTTTTCTTCATTCTTGCTTTCTTGTAGCCTTCACTGGCAGCTTTGGATCCACCAATCAGTAAGTAGTCCTATTCTGCGAGTGCAGCACTTTGACTCGGTTGAAAGCGAACATCGATCTCCTGATCTCCTCCTCCTACGGGGCAAACTTTCTGTGGCTCTTCTCTTCACTCACTTGTTCCGTCCTCCCCCGACCTTATCGCACTTTTACTTGGGTTACTTCATAGGGGATCTTGGTTTGGAACCAGTGGGGATGCTTGTATTTTCATGCTTATGCACGTATCATTTTAAATAGAAAACAATGTATGTGTATGTATGTATTAGGGCTGCCCCCGGCTGAAGATTTTCCTAGTCGACTAGTAGTCGTTATTTTAAGCCATTTGTTGACCAGTTGTTGCACGTTTATGATATGAATTTAATTACTTAAATATATATATTGGGGGGCATCGGAAAATGTTTCCAGGGCTGAGAAAGACTGTTATAAGTAACATTGCTAACACTGTTCCATGTTGAAGAGAAATACTAAACCATAATAATGAGCCTTTAAAATATGAAGTTTACAAGCGCACGCACGATGCGAGCCGCTGCAACAGTGGCAAAAGCGGTAATGATTCTAAATGTGTCGGGAAAACCAGCAAGGAGACGGGCTGAACATTTTGTTAATTTATTAATATATAAAGTGTAACATCAGTGACATCACACAACTCATAACACCAACGCAATAACTGTATAATATAAATAAAAAACAGCCTTTTGTTAAAAAACGAAATTTTTAAAAAAAATTTTTTTTTCTTTCCGTGACCAACCGACCAATCGACTTGGTCGACCAAGACTTTCCTCATCGACTAACGTTTGGTCGAGTATTAGGGGGCAGCCCTAGTATGTATGTATATATTTTTTATTTTATTTTGTGGGCCGAGTTACATGTTACAGATCCCATCCAGCAAAAACAATGTTGCTTACTAATACTGCATGGAATATGCTGGGGATCATTTTACGATGACTGAAATTTGTGCTTTTGTATGGGATTTACTGTTGGGTGGCCATCCATATATATATACACACACGTCTTTCAGAAGAGCCTGACTGGATGCGATTATACACGTTACTCATAGGCATGCCAAAATCATAATTGATTTTACTTAAAATCCCAATAAAACCTTCCCATCGAGCCCCACTTCCATACTGGACTCAGCGATTATGCAGCTATGATGTTTGTAGGAAGATGGCAAGCAGCTTATCCTTTGAATATGGCTGTTGCTAGGTCCGAAAGTCCACTTTGTTGCGCCTCCAGTCCAGGCGTGCACTATTGCTGCCAGCCACTGTAGAGGGTGACTGCCCCGTTCCCCGTTGTAGCCGGTTTCCTGCCTGCCTGCCTGCCTCTCCCCTTCTCTTTCCTGTCTTACCCAGTGCCAGTCGATCCCTCTGGGCTCCTCCAGTCTGGCTTTCAGCTGTTAGCTGAGCATCTGCAGTGACTCCAGAAGCCTATACAGAGTCACGTTTCTTTGTGGCTTTCCTCCCATCAGTGTGTTTGTTCTCTCGGTCCAGCCTTTGTAGTCAACAGTTGACCTCTGCTCAGACAATGTTTGAGGGAAAGAGATAAGCCAGCTACCAAAATGCTGGTATCCCACCCTGTTTTCAGAAACCTTTTTTTTTTCTTTTTTTTTTTTTTTTTGGTTTGTTTCCTTATTTTTTTTCCAGATCTTCTCAAACGTTCGCCGGTTGGAGAAGCTAGTTATTATAGACCCTGCCGAGAGCCTTTCAGGGTGCGGCCGTCATCTCCTACTCTGCAATCAAGTCACTGTGTAGAAGTCACTGTGTGTGTGTGTGTGTGTGTGTGTGTGGGGGGGGGGAGGCAAGAAATCTCCAACTTGCATCTCAGTCTGTGGTTTGGTCATACAAAATGACTAAGTGTTTTAACTAATATAAATATTTTCATTGGAAAATTGATTGGAAAAAAATGTAATTAACACTAGCGTAACAATTTCTGATAATGATAGTATTAAAGTATTGCATGCAGCTAATTGTTGCAAGCAGTTTAAGTTTAAGGCATATTTTATATTGTACTGTAATATTCGGGTGAATTGCTTTAGTTCCTAGCCTAACCAAAGCGAGATCATTGTAGTTATCCGGGCCCCCTGGTTGTTTTATGGTAGCCAGTGTTAACTGATCATGGATGGGAGAGATGTTAGATCAAGTGTGGCTACAAATTTGGTTTCATGCTCAGTGGCAGCACTGCAACCAAGCATCTCTTCAGCTTCAGTGGTTTTCCTGGCCAGCTTTGAAAACTGCAGCCTCTGAATAAAAGGTTTAGTATTTTTGCAGGCGTCTTCATTAACTACTGAGTTCAGCAGCCATGCAATGCTGATGCTGATACTGAAGCTTTTATTTTTATTTTTATTTTTTCTGTTTAATGATGTACTTTCATAAACCTATAAATAATTCCTAGGTTTGAGTTCTTGAACGTGTTTGCTCAGTACGAAATACTGAGACAGCAGAACATTTCAACAACACTTTTAATTGAAAGCAGCGTGCTTTCCACATCAGATCAGTGAAAATTTATCTCGTTCAATTTAGGGTGTGTGGAGGACTTTTGGCTGTCCAGTCTGTGAAATCCCCTTATCTTAAAGAATGATATGAGTCGCTGCGTTTAACTTGGTAGGATAGACAAAGTTGGTTAAGATTGTTTTGTACCTCTTTGAACTACATGGGAGAGGGAGATGTAGGGCGGGGAGTGGATCTTGCATTCGTTGGGCAAAAAAATAATACATGCATCTAAAAGCAATACAAACCACACACTGACACATATAAACCCTCTTTTTGATTGAATATGATGAACTGGAATGTGATAAGACTTCCTGATAGAGATTGTTCCTTTTTTATTTTAAAATAAATGTCTGCTTAAACCCTATTCCCTTAAGCTGTATATTTTACACATGGAAATGGGAAATAAAACTAAGCCATTTTATATCTGTTTTATGAAGTCTGTTTTTTTAATGTCAAATTACATTGTGCATTCATTGGCTGTCTATATTTTAATTTAGAATGCTTCAGGCATGGTTTTCTCTGATAGTCTTAGTGTAGAGAGGATTGTGATTGCTTTTTTAAAAACACCTTTTACATTTTTTTGGTGGGGGGGGGCTGTTGGATGAAATTTCATTAACATCCCTACCTGTTAAAACGATGAGAATTTGCGAGGAAAACGTGGGAATACGTGTGGATTTATCCTTCAGAAATACCTTGGCCTGGAAAAGAAGACGGATATTTGCCGTTTGCATAATGCAAATTTCTTATCGTCCAGTCCGGAGGCTTGTGGATCTGGAAGGCCTGGGGGGAAAAAGTGACTGTCTTTGACTGCATTAAGTGTTTCACTTCCAATGTGTAATGCGTTTACACTCCCCACTCTTTAAAAAATTTTTTTTTTTTTTTTCCCCCCCTTTAAACGGATTTGAAGATCATTAGGGATTCATTAGTAGACCTTTTGTGGTTATTCATATAAACGGGGGTTCTTGAAGGTGATTTGCTGCGAGTTTGTGACGTTATCAGAAAGCCACTGTGCTATGTCACAGACGCCTGGTCCCTGGTCTCTTATCTGAGAAAGCTTACCGCTGTGGAGTTCTGTGGCATGGGGTCTGAGATGATGCTGTGGAATGTTAGTCACACCAGACCCCAGAAGAAGGATCTCCTTTTAAAACTGATCTTAGAATGTGTAGCTGCCATGTGACATAGTCATCATACCTCTCTTTGATGCTGAAATAGTCCCCCAAGGTTTCCCTTATAGCAACACAGGTCTCTGGTTTCCTGTTTCAGCCATTGAATTAGTGAAACTGGGTCTTAGATCGTGATCTTTGGCAAGTTCCTTTACTTATTCTAGACTCCCAAAATAGTTACAGGCAAGGAGAAACCAGGTGTTCTCGTTGAGCAGGAAGAAATGGGTGAAAGGCAAAGTTGGGCAAGGTTTGTGATGAAGACTCTGTTTGTAGTTACACATGTTTGTGTTGAGTTATTTTTATCTTGAAGAGAATTCTTTGCTCTTGCATCTTGTCCCAGCTGGAGGACTTTATTTAAACCGTCTGGCCCACGCAACGCTTAACACACCTGGCTGTTGGTACCTGTCTGTGACTGCTGATTCCTTGGATGTGTGGTTTAGATTTTATTTCCTTTATTTTTATTTCACGCAAACTCGGGCGTTCAACAGCTGTCTATGTGGAATCCGTGTAAAAATAACGTCTTTGGTCTTTCTCAAGACTAAATTTTTAACATAGTTTGAGGTCTTTACTTAGTTACGCTGCCTTCCCCTTCCCCTTTTGTTAGACTCGAGCTTTAGAAAGGAAATCGCTGGTATGATTTTTTGGGGAATGATCTATAGTTGGATGGGTGGGTGCTGGCAGGGGGAAAAGGCCTTTCGATTAGTCTGTCGGAGCGCTAACAGACAAAGCTCACTCTCTGGGCTGTCTAGTCAACTGATTTTGATTTGGCCGTTTTCTTCCATTCTAGTTGGTCTGATCTCTGAACTTGCAGCCTTGTAGTGTTTTAATTGCTCTAAATCCTCAGTACGTTTACAGTTTTTGTGGAGAGAAGATAATTGCTTCCTCTTTGGTAGGAGAAAATAGTTTATCTTTTTTATTCATTTAATTTTTGGTCATCATTGTGACCTTTACCAGCCTTAGCATTTCTGTTCTGCAGTTCTCCTCCCACCCACCTCTACCCCCATGGGTATGCTGATGCCCCCATGGGTATGCTGATGCCCCCATGTCATGGGTTTGTGGGACATCATCCAGGGGCTTTAATGCAGTTGAGGGTTGTGACAGAGTATGAGGCACGCACGCGTGCACACACACACACACAATGTGCACCAGATTCTGTGCTGTGTCTTCAGGGAGTTTGCTTGGACAGTGGGCTGCTGCTC